>VWYN01011934.1:365822-437438 GCA_013400075.1 Hippolais icterina
TGACACCGGCGGGGTGGAGCCGCTCCGCCATGGGGGGCCGCCGAGAGGGGCCACAGCGGACACGGGGCTCGGAGCCCGCCCGCCCTCGGCGCTGCCCTCCCGCCCGCGGGAGCAGCTGCGGGCCGAGGGACCCGCACCAGGGCGGTGGGGCCGTGCTCCGGTGCCTTCAAAGCAGCTGCGGGTTGGGTGACCGTGGCCACTTTTCCTCCGCGGGAACAGAGCCTCACGGGTGGCTTTCTTGGAGAGCGGACTCCACACGGAAACAGCTCTTTCATGCACTTCTCCTAGGCGGGGTGCCCCCCAGAGCGGACCCGACGGAGTTAGCATCCACTGGCATCTGCCAGACACCTTCTGCTGATACCCTCTGGTCTGATTTATTGTGTTAGAAGGTTTCAAGGTCACATTGAGATTCTGGTGGAACTAAATTAAACCCATGACTCATTATATGCTTGGTCAAACATTCTTTTTCTGTCTTCTTGTAGCCCCTGTAACTAATAAGAAGAGATCAGTGAACTCTTGACAAATGATCTGAGAAAAAGGGTGAGGTATGAAAAGACATCATGTGGAGAAACAAATTACAACCTATTTCCCATCGTTTGGGACCAGGGTGCTTGGGAAGCACTGCTGGGAGGTCATACACCTCTCAGGCTTAGTAGATATTTTCAGAAGGCTGAAAATTGAGCAGAACTTTCGTTTCTTCCATTGTACCTTAGCTGGACAAAACACTGAAGGTACAGGGGCATGGTGAAACCTTATACCAGCATGAGGAAAGGATAGATGACTTACTAAGGCTTTTGTAGTGTGACACTATGAGTAATCAAGGCTGTGTGTCATTCAAATGCAACTATATAACTTATAATATTAAATAATGAAAAGAGAAAGTTCTGGAGCTCAGCATTTTGAAAACACTGCTCCATGCCTACTTCTGTGCCACTCTGCCACTCTGTCTTGCTGTGCACAGGCACTAATCCATGCTCCTAAGGAAAAACCATTGCTTAAAGCTCTTAGTTCCCAATGTGATGCCTACAGCTGCAGGCTGATAGCTTTGGAAGAGTCACTGTATGGAACAGGGATGGGCAAACAGAGAAAGAAATGGTAACTCTGAATCAGAAGTAGGACTGTAACTTGCACATGAAAGCAGAGAAGCTGCACTGTGCAAGCTCCAGTCCCACAGAGGGATATCCATGCTCCTGGAGCAGAGTAAGGCACATGCCTGTGCTTCTAAATGGTGAGGCTGTGGTCATGTTGGTCCTTTAGGTGCAGTGCTGGGTTAGACCCTGCAGGCTCAGCCTGTGAGAGAAATTGCTTATGAATAATGTAGACACTCAGATGTGTGACTGAACTGACCCTACTGCAAACCTTTGACAGTAGGAATCCACAGGTCTATTTGGACAGGCTTAATAGTTTGGGTTGATAGCAGCTACATGACTTTAGAAAATGCAGCTTTGGACCTGAGCAGAGACATCCCCCAGAACAATCCACCCAACACAGCTACCCAACTGTGTCAGTGTTCTCCAGACAGCATTTATTCCATGTATATTCTTCTCTGTGCTGATAAAAAGTCCAGTGTGTGTAAAGACAACTGTAATTGCTGCAATACTCTTTATGCCTAGTCAGTGTAGTGGTAATGAGAAGTGAAATATTTTCTATAGACTGTGTGACCTGAATTCTTTAGCAGAGGGATTCTTTGAAAATAAATTCCTTATTTGGCCTGAAGAGTGCTTTGGGAAAGTTGCTATAGATGCCAGCACTTTCCACTGCATTCTGTAAGACTGTTTCAGGAGATGCTGCTCTCTGATGGTCTCTGGAGATACTAATTCAGGTGCAAGACCTTTGCTGAACACAGAGATATTTGAACTGGAGTTCTTTTCCCACTCTGGCAGATTTAGGTTGTAGAGAATTGGCTGAAAGCCTTTCTCACAAGTGAGGTTTTGGGACTCACTGAACTGGCAACTTGGTGGAAACCCAGATTTCCAATGGCAGGCTGCTCTAGTCCAACTCCCAGTCCTGGTCCTGCTGCTCAAGCTGTTCATCAGTTGCTGGGACATCCCTGAGGACTTTTAAAGACTGAAGATGCAGTCTGGCATCTCTCTTGGTCACACACGATGGCTGTGGCTGTTTCGTGTCCTTCATCTGCCCACGGCACAGTGCAGCAGCAAGGGCTGTGGTTGTTAAACTGAAGGATAACGTGGCATGAAATATTCTCCCTCTAGGCACCCCCCAGGCTCTAGCTAGCTCAGATTCTCAGGGGTTTTAGGGAGATATATTTCATAGAGACAGAATAAAGATTTCAAGAGTGGCTCTCACCCCCGGCCACAGTCCAAGCTTTATTCTCGAAGTGATGTTCCAGGAGAGCGAGGAGAGAGAGGAAGAACGCAGAAGAGACAGGGGTTTATCTAGTTTTTGGCTGAGGAAAGATATTGGCCCTGAGCCAATAGGGTCAGGAGTAGGTAAGATAGGGAAAAAGGGTTAAACTACATGGCACAGGCTTCAGGGGGACTCTGAGGGGAAAAACCATTCCTCAGAGGAACACAACAGTGGCACATGCTGGACACGGGGCATGGATGGGATGTTCACAGGTGGCCTCGTGGTGAGTGACCCTTGTGAGCTGGCAAGGTTTGCCAGTGCCCCTGGATCCTGGCAGTGCTACACCCGTGCTCGAGCTGTTCCTTTTCTCCCAGCTCTGGCCAAGTCTCACCCAGAAGTACAAGGACAAGGCACTACTTTTTATGCTTTGCCTTGTCCCACACCTAACACAGCCCCATGGCAGGGGTCTGTCTGTCTTACCCCCTTAACGCTAGCCCTGAGGACTTAGCAAACCTTGCTCTGTGCCCTTGCTCAGCAGTGGCTGTGCTGCCCTGTGTGACACAGAGAGCCCTGCAGTTGTGACCCTTCGTGCTGCCAAGCAGAACTCACTGCTTCAACATGCTCTCCATTCTGGTGTCCAGACAAGGAAAGAATTGATAGTGAGCATTAAAGATTGAAGGATGCCCTAAGTTTTTAAAAGCACTGAGATTTATCCATGCAATTCTCATTAAAGATAATGGAAATGAAGCAGATAAATAATGGGACACTGCCAGTATAAGTCCATGTCCCTGTGCTGTGCCTCACAGTGTAGGTATCCTGCTATTATTTCTCAGTTCTTGTGAGGGGAAAAAAAAACAGGCTAAAAGATTCATGCCAATGCTAACATGTTTACACACCATGTGGAGTTTTCTTAATTGGAACAGACATTGAGCTCTGAGAGATATTAAACACACGACACAACACCCCTGTCTGTTTTTTTTTTTCTTCTGTTTATCCATGGTCAAATTTTCACTATAAAAATGTATGAAAGGACATTCTCAGCGTAATGAATTCTTTTGGTTTTTGCATTCCAATAAATTCGGTGAAGCCCTTTGGAAAACGTATCTTAAGTAATGCTAAAAATTATTCCCAGGATTTTATAAAAATCTCTAAATTATTTTTTGTGGTTTGGATCAGCCCCCCCAGTTATCACACTGGGAATACAATCTGGATATTCACCAAGCAGGCTTCACATATCCTGTTCAACTAAAAGGGCTTCAGATGTGCATGATTTTGTGATTATGGCAAAGGGTGGTCATGAGCATTCTCCACCCTCCTGTTTTTTCTGTAGCATGGACTCCATCCACAGTGTGTTGTCAGTCCTCTAGCACTAAAAATTAATTTATTTATTTGCCAGTGAGGCAGATGGATGTAGTGAGCCTGAGATTTCAATTCAGTTTGCTAAACAACAATAGCATTACTTAAAATGTCAAACTGCAGCCCAATTCCTCGTTACCTTGTTGTGGATCTCTTCAGATGGGACTGAAGAGTAGCTGAAAGTCTTCCATTGTTGTGTCAAAAAATGCAGATAAAATATATCTCTTTAAATTGAACTTCCAAGTACACAAGTAAAAAGAGACTCACAAAACCTGCTAGCAGCAATGAAAATGCAGAAGGGAACCACACAATGTTCATTCCATCCTAGAGTAAATGACACTTTGCTAGGTGGGGTGTCAAGGATCCCAATGTGCAGGTGTAGAATAAATATGTGCACTCAGAGGTGAGGCCCTCCTCTATTTTGCACGTGCTCATCATTTCCTCAAAGTGTTCATCTGCAGATGTTTCTAATCTAATCTAATCTAATCTTATCTTATCTAATCTAATCTATCCCAGATATTTATAAAATACCTATTACCACCACAGTGTGTGTGCAGCTGCAATTATAACCCTATAATTCTCTTTCATATCTATCATGTCAAAAACTTCAAGACAATTTATAGGAATATAGATTTCTTTGGTATATTCATGAGATGCATGAATAGCAAGTTCAAATCTTCAGTCCAAACTTTCATCTGTAATTCCTGGATGGGCAGTGTTTTGTGGGCAGGGAGCACAATGACACTCCCAGCAAAGCATAAATCCATATAACATGCAATACCATCTCAGTGACTATTTCAGCAATTGAAAAGCAACATCAGAGAATCTGTGTAAGTGATTATTTCTGAGTTCTGAGATCAGCTTCACCTTCACTGTTTTTTCACTACCACACATTCTTAAAAACAGCAGAAGGTGGCATAGTTCACATAAAAGCAACATACGTTCTTTCTTGCCATTGCAGTTGTTGACTAGAATCACAGTTGGTAAAGAATTTTCAGGGGTTTAAAAGAATCCCAGTGATTTGCTCTTAGTCCTGCCATGCACAAGAAACGCTGGAACAAATCTTACAGATTAATCACACCATGATAAAGATCCACTTGCTGAGGCATTTCTTTGCAGCTGGCATCCGCCAGATAAACCCAGTCAGTCCTGTCTCCCAAAGCACGACAGAAGGAGTCAAGGCAGGCTGAAGGAGGCTCCAATTGCAATTCAAATACACTTTTACAAACCGTGATTAGTGCTGCTAATCTCACCTTGGTAAGCCAAAGACAATAAGGACGTTACCGAACACCTCGGGTATTATGTCATTCTTTTGCTTAGAAATTTGCTGGTGTGAGAATGCTTTTGAAACCCATTAGTAAAACAGAACTTGCCAAATGATTGATCCCTTCTCTAGGGAGAACAAAGTCAAATATGTGCCAGCACGGAGCCAGAGCCTGCCAGGGGTTGAGGACTTGTAAATCCCATTGCTACCAGCGAGAGCTGAGGACACAAAGTCCTTCATGTCCCTGAGCTCAGTTGTCAAATGAACTAAGAGCTCTGCTAACAATGGTGTGTACTTACTCCTAACAGACCCTGACACCCTGACTTGTACTAAATTGTGACACCAGCCTGCTCGAGTCTGACTGCAGGCTTAGGAAAATCCAAACCTCGGTGTCCAGCACTGAGTTAGGCCAGAGGGGGACACCACTCCTTGCTCTCCTCTAGTTCATAAAGCCAGTCTTGAGCTTTCCTTCACCAGAAGATGGGGATCCTTTCACATGAACCAAATTGTAGAGAGACAGAAAAAATAACTAAGCTGTGTGAAAGAGTCACAAGGAATTTTCAACCAAGGTTGGGAACAGTGGAAATGTCCAAGAGGATAACGGTGAAATTAGAAATGTCTCTTTGAGAATAATCAGCTAGAGAATAAAGTTTAAAGTGAGGAAAGGGAGTTTATTTCATCATTAAAAACATCAGTATAAAATACATGGGGAAAAACAAACAGTGAAGACACTGTTGCTAGTGGGCTGGCTTTTAAAGTATTAATGGAACGTCACAGAACAAGAGTTTCTTTTATTCTTTTTTATCCCAGCTCCCTGCATTCAAGGTTCTTGTGTGAACATGCAGCAGTTTGCAAGGCTGTGAAATTATCAGACCTGGACCAGTGCCAGTACAAACCAATTTATTGGAGTCCAGCAATTAACTAAAACCTAGAAAGCTTGATTAATTGTGGCACGGCTCAGCAGGGAACATTGAGAAAAAAAATCATGACACTCCATGAGTGTCTCTGTTCCATACACCAATTTACATTATAACTAAAGAAAAGTTTCTTCTCTGTAAATACCCTTACTTTATTCTTTTGCACCATGTAGAAAGAATAATTACAATGCCATGTGAGAAAATGCTTGTTGGCTATGCAGATGGCTCTCTGGATGATAATTTCATAGTAGCTGTTATCCTGTTACATGGTTTTTTGCTACCGAATTAATACCTCATTGTAACCCCAACAATAGGATATATTATTTTAAAACATTTATTATTTAAAACATTGTTTCATTAAGCTTCTCTCTGGAGGGGCATATTGAGAACCCAGCACTGCTCTGTTCCCTTCTATTTCTTCAAATATGGATGTGTGCGAGAAAGATGAGGGTTTGGTAGTTGTTCAGAATTATTTAGGATAGAAAAGCAGCAAATACAACAAATAGTTGGGCTGAGAAGCAATTTAGCAGGGCAGAGTATGTTGACTGAAATGAAATCCTGGAGTCTGAAGGGGCCAACATTATGAGAAACAACTACAAAGTGTAATTTAGGTGTTAGATGATTTTATTATGATATTATTAACAAACAATGTCCACATTGTTTTATTGTAAGGCTTATCATAAAAGTCTATGCATAAGGCAGAATTAAAAAATCTCATTCCTGGATGTTTTAGTGGCACATGAATCACCTATAGATAACTGAGAAGGAAATAAATATTCCAGCTCAGTGTAATGTACCACTGCAGCACATTGTAATGGGTGGTACAAAACTCTGGATCTGATTCATCTTAGTTCTCCTTACATCAAAATAATTCAATGGTTAGTACTGAAAAAAAAGCTGTTTAGAGATAAAAAATAGTGGTAAAAGAACTGTCACCTCTGCCCAGTGACAAGGAAAAGAAAGATGCATGAAAATAATTTTACCTTTTCAACATCATTTTGTATCCTAATCTGCATCCAACCGCGACAGTGTCACATCTCAGATTTAAAGAGTGCAATCCACAGACAGGGCTAAATCACATTAGGCAGCAGTGATAATAGAGCCCGGGCATGCAGAACATCCCAGCAAGCCTCTAGCTGGGGCTCTGGGGTGATTTGGGACATTCAATGAGGTAGGAAGGGCTGTCTCCTCCAATTTCACTGTATTTACTGGGGATTTAATGTATTTTTTTAGAAGATATTTGCAGTGGAAATCAGTTTGTCGGAGGTCATCTAATTGAATCTCCAGCCCTGGCAACCCTTCACAAAGGCTGCCAGGAATGACCGAGTTGCTAATGCTTAACTGTGAATACCCAGCAGGGGTCCTCCCCAGGCCTGAATACAGTCAATTATGTTATTTTTCTAAATATTAGTGACTCAGCTGTCTCTGCTTGTGAAGAGTTGCCAGGGTCACAGATACAATCAGACAGATCCTCCCCCTCTTTCACTTCTAAGAGACGGGGAGAATCTTTTAAAAATCGCTCCGGATAACCCCGAGGTGGAGGGAAGGGCGCTCCAGGGTGGGTGCAGAGGGTGCCCCTGGTTTGAGGGGTGCCAGGGGCAGGCAGGGCACTGTGGAAGTGCTTTTGGGGAGCGCTGCTGCCTGTGAGCAGCCTGCCAGCTCCGTGATGGAAATACACATTTCACAGTTTAGCTCCACAGGCACTGGGGCTGAGACGTTACAAACAGCAGAGGTACCAGCAGCTTGTCTCACCCCTTTAACACTTTTTTGTTCTTTCTGTCTTCTCCTCTCCCTCCCACCTCTCACTGTGCTCTAATATCTCTATGAAAGGAATGTTTCTATGCACTGTAACAATGCAGTTTTCTGTTTTCTTTTGTGGACTCATCAGGGAGAGACACAAGGGTGGTGGCTAAGGAGTGCATTCATGGTCTGGAGAGCTCTTCCATGACACTTCTAGGTGCCTCAGCAGCCACAGTCCTTTGCCCTCTACACAGAACTCTGCAAATATTTTGGGGTTTTGATTGTAATTTCCTTCGTTTTTGCCAAAAAGGCTCTTTTCCAAAGCCCAGCCTTCTCCAGAAACAGCATCCCTATCCCTGTGGTCCATAGCCC
The DNA here is from genome assembly GCA_013400075.1 of Hippolais icterina. Taxonomy (NCBI): domain Eukaryota; kingdom Metazoa; phylum Chordata; class Aves; order Passeriformes; family Sylviidae; genus Hippolais; species Hippolais icterina. Next base: position 373,779 of record VWYN01011934.1, read on the forward strand.
AGCTCTTATCTGATCAACAGCTTTTGGCAGAAGGGAATAATCCCTCTAGAGCATTTGGGTTCCTGTGCATCGTTTTGGCCCAAGTTTGAGGTAGTGCTTTGGAGTTGGCAAAGTTTCCTAATTTACTGCTGTTAAATTTTATCCAACTTTAGGAATATTATGTGGATGTGGCTGATTTCCAGCTATTCTGAATCCGCTGCAAATACTTTGCCAGCGTGTGTCCAAGTATAATCCAGTTTGGATGGTTTTAATGCCAATACAATTTCTCTGTAAGTACCTTCAGGCCTGGCATCTGAACTGCAGTGAGCAGGGCTCCCAGGAGGTGAGAACTTTATTCTTTTGGTCTGTCCTAGAGGTGGAGAGCCCAGACTGGGTCTCTGGTCACCACTCATGTTCCATCTCTGGCTTATTGAACATACATTATTTGATGTGAGAGTGAGGATCTAGGCATTTCTTTGGAATGAGCAGAGAGTCTGGAGTCCTAAGGTGTCTTTTGCTATTTGACATTGGTGCACTCCAAATTGGGGTACTGGTATTCCAGCTGTGTTAGAAATACAGTAGCAAGGTAAAACTGCAGTGAAAGCAGAACTGAAGTTTCATATGTTTCAGTGCTGCAGGGAACTTGACTTTGAAGAACTGGACATTATCAAAAGGGTGCCTTTGTAGCTTGTTCTTGCTATAAAAACAGGGAGGAAACCAAGGCACCTCTGTTAAGAGTTTCCCCTGGCTGGAGCTCCCCTAGGGAGAAAGAAAATAACCCAGCAAGGGAGAGGAGGCTGGCTGTGTTTAGACAGCCTGTCCTGATCTGCGGGTGCCTCTCAGGAGGAGCAGTGCCCTAGGAAGGTTTTGATGTCTGGCTAACTACCAAGGCCACTGTCTCCCTCCTGTAGGAGGAGCTGGTTTGGGCAGCAGCTGTGGCACTCTAACTGAAGAAGAGATGGTTTGATGGTTTCCTCGATGTTTTCACTTTTAATTCGTTGCCTTCTCCCCAGATTGTTGTCATGATGGCAAATGCAGAGTGTTAAATTCTGTCCTCAGGCAGTAATGAGGACTCCATTGTGGAAAACTGGAATTTGGATGTCCTTAATGTTGCAAAGTTATGTGTGACCTACTTTGGTCACAGAAATGACGGGGACAACAGCATCCTGTCTTGTGCTCCAGCTCATCAAAATATTCACTGTTGATGTAAATTGTGATGTCCATTGTTACAAGCATGCATCAAAAAGAGAAATTAAGATATTTCTAACTTCTGTTTCAGCAAATACACCTTTTCTTTTCTTTTCTTTTCTTTATTGACATTGTCATCCATAATTGTTAACAAGACTTCTTGGTTTTCTGTTCAATAACATTCAATAACTTAAACTCTTGGCAGAATTATATCAATAACAAAAGTGATATAATATTATTGAGATATTATATCAATAACAAAAGTGAGGTGTGTGTTCAGGCTTTGTGAGGGGAAAATTCATCCTGATTCTATCCTCAAAGAGTTCCACCCTATTCTGTGCATCCAGAGATACCTGATACCACTGATTGGTCATTTTGCATTGAGACATTTTTCAGGCCAAATTCATGGCTGGAGGAAGCAGGCAGGAAAGCACCAGTTCAATTTACTTGAACTCATTAACATCAGTAATTAAGCACTTTTGGGTTCTTCTGTGCCACAGTTTTTGACTACCTGACAGAACTGGTTTAAGGAGTGTGTGACAATATCTGATTTAAGTACAAGAAAATTAATAATACAAGGGGAAATGTTTTTACACTGACACAGAACAGGTTGAGATTAGATCTTAAGAAGAAATTCTTCCCTGTAATGGGGATGAGGCCCTGACACAGTTTGCCCAGAGCTGCTGTGGATGCCCCATCCCTGGAAGTGTTCAAGGCCAGGATGGATGAGGCTCTGAGCAACCTGGTTTACTAAAAGTTGTCCTTGCTCATGGCAGAGGGGTGGAATGAGATGACCTTTAGGGTCCTTTCCAACCCAAACCATTCTACGATTCTATAAAAATGGCCATCTGACAGTCAGTGATGCAGTACAGAGCAGAATTGTTATTGTTGTAGCATCCTTAACAATCCTTACCCCTGGATCCAGAGGCATGAAGAGGGAGAAGGGAGCAGGACTCCCAGCAGGACTCCCAGCATCTCTGAGGTCTGTATTGCTCTGCCCAAATGTAGGTGCTTCATCAGAGGCTCTGCAGAAAGAGATAAGCTTAGCTCAGACCTTAGCTCATCCAGTGATTTCATGGCTGGCACTGCTCTTACTGCTCTGTCTTATCTGAAGAAACGTTAAAAGTTGTGGCCTTTTCAGTTTATCCTTTTTAGAAATGGAGAAACTGAGACACTGTGAGAGGAAATGCTTTGTGTGGAGGTACCCATCAGCTCTGAGCAGAATCACAACAGACCTTGTCTCAAGTTTTGGCTTAGTGTGCTACCAACTGAGTGATTTCTATTTAAAAGCATGCTCTTTCATGTATTTATGCATTGCTTTGGGTATTTCAGATCTCAGGAGGACTCAAATCTCCCTCCTCCTCAGTTAAGAAATGGGACAACCTTATTTATTCTTCTACCATGACCCTTTAAAAGAGAAAGGAGAAGCAGCTGATACTGAAAAAATGTAACACTCAAACCAAAGCCCCCAAAAGCTGGGTAAAAGTTTTTTTAAAGTTTTTTTTAAAAGCCAATCTTCTGCTTACTTTTATTTTAACAGGCCATCTTCCAAACTTGCACAAGGCTAACTATATTACAAGGCATGGATTAAAACAGAAAAGCTCTCTAAAGCAGACCTGTTGGAGTTGTCTTTAAAATTAAAAGCAGAGTGTTTGTTTTCTTTAATATGGAGGGCAGCACCAATAAAAACACCAGGGAAAGGCCAGTATTACTAGATCACATGTCTGCTTTTATCTCACAGCAGAGTTATAGTAGAATGATTTTTGCTTGGAGACTTGAAAGCTGGACTGCATCCTTTCATGCTGAAATCATATCTCCTGCAAGGATTATTGGAGGATATAATGTTTCCTTCAGCTTCTTATTTTCTCCACTCCTGAACTTGGACTCCTGACCTCAACTTTTCTCTGGTTATGACCAAGCATTGGCCTTCAATTGAATAGCTGAGCTTTTTTACAATCAGATCAGCTTCTGCTCTTGTAATTTCAGACTCATTTTGTGACATCGATATTGTAGATCTTAGCTAAAAGCCAAACATTTTATATCTTGGGTAATGACCATACAGGAATTCCCAGCTTTGGCTCCCATGTGTGTAACCATCCAAAACATTCAATATGTGTGACTGGAGTCACAGGAGTTGTGCACACTTTGCACGGGGGCCCCCGTTCCTCTTTGTGTCCCTCTTGCAGCACAGCTCTGCACCTGTGCTTTGCTCTGGGGGTCACACAGAGTCTGCCCTGAATGGCAGGTAATTCAAGGCTCTTGGTAGCTGAGTCTGGACCCTCTCATTAGCTGAACAGCTAATCAGGCAGAAATCTGTGGGGCTCTGCAGTTAATTACAGGGCAGGGTTAGAGGGTGGGTACTAAAAATATCTATTTCTTGGCTATGCCACTGTCGCCTGCTAGAACCAGTGGAGGCTAATTGCACTGGATTATCTGCACAGATAAGGTTAGATGTACTATTCAGAGGAGTACATAATCCTGGAAGCCTTCTGTTCATGGGACTCGTGATTTTAATTTTAATTGTTCTTTATTAATTGGATATGATGTGCCTTGCGTTTTCTCTCACTAAAGGGAAAATGAAGATTGAAGTTTGGATGTGCAGCTTGAGTGTACAGCCATAGATCTTGTAGCCAACAAATTTGAATGTCTTCAAATGTTTGAGACACCAAAAAAGGTACTGGAATGTGGTCTTGAAATCATACAGCACTGGGCTTGGTACAGTCACTTGTTATCACTGTAACAACTACTTCATGTAATTATTTGTGTGAGTGTGAAAATAAGGATAACCAGGTACCTCTGCTATATTGTCCTGTACAAACTTGGCCTTTTGTAAATAAGCCACAGCCTTACTGTATTTAAATTACTTTCTGGTAAGAGTGGGACTCTCAGAGTAGTTTTCAGGAACACAGATTGAGAGAAGGTTATTTAGCAGAGTCTTTCAAGCTGATTAAACTGTTTTCCAGAACACAAAATATGCCTGGAGAAATGGGACTGCTAGTGAAGTTTTGCCTCTGAATACAGTAGATATTATCTTCACTCTGAGTGAAGTCGGTGGCAGAAGTGTCTCTGGTATAAAAGGAATAGGAAGCAGTACCTATCAAAGAGCACAATGTTGGATATTTTCCAATATTTGCATTGCCAACACAGACGAGGACAGTTTAGGAGATTTTCACAGACATAAAATATGGATTTGGAAAAAAAAATGTGGAAAAGTAGATGTGTTTTGCAAAGCTGTTTATGCCTTTTGATTGACACCTTACTGTTAACCATTTATTTTATCCTCTTAGGCTTAGGAGCTCATAGGAGGAATTTATCTTCTCCAAATACATTTTGTTTTATTTTTCAGTGTCTCAGTGGTAGTGAAAGTACATTAAATGGGTCTGTAATCCACTGCATTGTGAAGAACTAACTTATTAAACAAACCTAACAGAGAATGTAAAACACTTCAAGCACTAAACAGAGGCATTAACCATTGCTAATGAAAATTGAACTTGCAGATATGGCATTCTTTTTAGTGGAAATGTAGGGAACACTGTCCCTTAGTGGTGGTGAGGAAGTATTGCTTATGAAATAACTGCACAACTACTTGTACATCTTACTCTGTACACTGTAGTGAATGTCTCTTGCTGGCAATTAATAGCAGCACAGGGCATGCAAAGCCTTGGGTTATCTCCTGAAATTGTACATTAACTAATGGAGTCTGGAAGAAGAGGTTGTTTATTTCCAGAACAGGCTGAAAAGTGCAGAATTTGATCTGTAAAAGGGCCTCACTTTTACACCAGTGGTCCTGAATTCACTGTGTGACACCCTTATGCTGTAAGAAAATAACACCTTCACTTCTTAGTGCAGATGAAAAAAAGCTGGTGTGCATTTGGGCAGGTGTGTCACAGGCAGAGAAAACCATGTAATTTTTCTTCTTGTCACCCAGGCTTCCTCACTGCCTTTGGGAGAAGGCATTCCTGGGCTTCAGGCACTGCTCTGGAGAAACTTGCTCCTTTTTCTCTGTGTGTCTATGGATAGTCTGAGGATTCAGTCTCCAGAGCTGTGTAGTTTGCCTGCAAGAAACTCATTATCACTTCAAAAATGAGGACTTGTCATTTTCTGCATTTATCTGTTCAGTTTAACAGATGTAATTGCCTTGTCAGGGTAGTAAGACTATTTACACACGTATTTTTACAGCTTCTTTCAGGTCTTTTAAAAACCATTCTGTCCATACACTATTTTTGCCTGCAGTATTTTTTTGTCTCAGCCCTGGTACATGATAACTGATTGTCAGCAATATGAACAAAAGGGCATTTGGTGGGAATGCTGCTGCTAAAATCCAGCAATGTAATGTGCCCTTTCTGTACCTTCTCCTGCAGACTGCCAAGGCCTGACACTGCTCCATTACCCTGGCACGGCGTGCAGAGGCAGTGTAAGCCAGGGAGGCTTGCTGATGATTGCCTAGGTTGTATCTGCTTAGACAGTGGGCTTTTAGGGGATTTGTCTCTTAAATCCTAGATATACAGGATTCTGTCTGTTGGGATATATTAGGTGAAGCTGGGCTGGCTCCTAAGAATTTTCCTGGTGTAGAGATAGGTCAACATGTGAGCAGGAAGAGGCTCAGAATGTGTGACTGTAATAATCATGATTAATTTCTCTCTGTGGCTCTCTAAAGACAGAAAGGAATGAATTCTGTGAGCAGTGAATTATCTGCTACCTCACTGTTGCTTTTAGCCTCATTTCCTGCACTCCCAGCTTTCTTCAGTCACAGTGGCATATTCACAGTGAAACTTGCACACTGAGCTTTTGATTGCCTTCAGCTGAAAACTTGTCCCAAATCCTCCACTGAGGCATTCTAGGAGGAGAGCCCAACTTATCCAAACAATCATATGGATGCTTTGTCTGGATCTTTCTGTTTCTTCAGTCTTCTGCCCTCCTAAGTGCATCCTTACAAAGCTTTAGAGAGAATTTTCCTTAGGAAATATCTGTGGGGAGCTTCTCTGGAAACTCCTGGGTTACCAACCATTAACTTACTCTGCTAAATTAACAAGCAGATGTTTGGCTGCAGCACTGGCCAAAGTAAAAAAAAAAAATGTGGTAGTGAATAAAAGTACCATTTTTCAATAAGAATATAGTAGCATGATATAAAAATTGCCAAGTTTTGAGGAGAAACAGTCTTCATCATTTTTCTCATGTAATTACTTGAAATGCAGCAGAATGGATTTTTATCTCAAATTTGTGGGTTTTAAGACCATTCATTTCCTTTGGGAATTCATCTGCATTTTATTAACAGCACATCGTTTCTTCATATTGTAGCATTTATCAGTTGAAATATTTACTTTTTATAGACACTGACAGCATTACTGATAATAACAGTGAGACATCAGTTACCAAGTTCTAGAAGAAAAACTCCAACAAAATCAGGGACATAGAAGAGGATGTTAGGTAACCCAGACATGATCTCAAGAAGTGAGCAGGTATGGCCAACTCTCTCTTTTGCTCTACCATTCACGATGCCCATGGCCACAGGTAGCCTCATATTCCATATGTGATGCTGTACACACGTCCTCACACCAAGGCAGGGCTGTGGGACTATTTTATTTAGTAGTTTCACTTCTCTCCCAAGAAGAGAGTGACCAAACACTGTGAGTAGCACAGCTGGTGCCTTTTTAATGGACAGTGTTGTTGGATGTGTGTTTTGGTAGCCTCTTGTGGGTGTCCCTGTAATTTAATTGGGGACATTTTTCAGGGCTGAACTGTCAGATCTCCAGTGCTGCCTGTTCCTCAGACTCCTGCTCTCAGCTTGTACTCTGGGCATGAATGTTCACCCAGAGAAAGATGACAGCATAAATCACATTGAGATGGGGTGTATGCATGTATTGAAGAAGAAAGGGAAGAGAGGAAGCTCAATCTGCCTGCACATTTATTGGAAAACACTTCTGAGGGTACTTCACTTCTACAGCTCTCTGGCCAGTGCACATTTGTTCTCCCACTTTGCAGCTGAGCCTGCTTTGCTGGGAGGTCTCAGAGCACACACAACATGCCTGTGAGATGGTGGCTGATACACTGGGTGCTGATGTTCTCTTCCTGTATGTTTTGTAGGATCCCCTGATGTATGAAAACCTTTGACTGTATCCCATATCTGTACCAAAAAGATGAACATTCGAAACCAACAAAACCTTGTGTGAATTCACAGTAGATTAAGTGCTGCTCTGTAGCTGCTGTGTGGCTCTTCAGGCACAAAACTGAACGGCATCATCCATTGGGATGTAGCAGAACACTGCTGCTGTGCCCTGGTTTGCCTGTAAAGCTGTCAGTGGATGGCTCAGGGCAGCCTTCCAGGGAACAACTTTCTCTAATTACAAGCAGATGTGCTGGAAGTGCTATCTAGTTGGAAGAGCAAGGCATATGTGCAGATAGGACACTTTCATCTTTCCAGTCATTTTAATACTTCCTGTTGGGTGATGAGCACATCTCTGTGCTCACAGTGGAAAAAGAATGAAGGTGTTTTAGGCCTTCATTTAAGCACCATGTGTGAGGTGCTTTGAGATCCCTGGGATGGAGGATAGTGATGGATGTGTGTGCTGACATATCATGGAAATCAGCAGTGTGCTTTGGGGTGAGGAGCAATTGGTAATAGTCTGTGTTAGATTGTTGGTGGCAATTTGCTTTAGTAACACCCAGATTTGTTTGCATCAGCTCCATGCTCCTTCGCATGCAGTTCAGGAATCTGACAGGAGATGGTTGATTTCTTATATTCATACACTTTGGAGAAGAATTTTAAAAACTTGAAAACATAAATAGTGCTTTAGTGGCTTCATGAAACTGGTTTTTTTTAAAATTATTATTAGTTTTATTTAACTACTAGATTACAACAGATTAACAGGGTTAATTTATCTCACTATGTCTTTATATATATTAAGATGGTTCCCATCTCTGTAGGACTTGTGTGCCTCCCAAGTATTTTAAAACAGAAAAAAAGCCTTTCCTTCACCTTTCTATCTAGCCACTAAGGAACAGCTTGATTAGACTATAGGGACTGTATTTGTTGGACTGGCTACTAGCCTCCTTTGCATGATTGTGTGTGAAGTAATGAAGCTCAGGAGAGAAGTTTTGCATTTGCCTCTGACTGCATTCAGATCTGGGTTATTTCTGTCTCTGTGAGGCAAACTTAAGTTCCACAGTGCATAAATACTGCCTGGGAAATGTGAAACTCCCACAGTCTTTTCTCACCCCTTGGTCAATGGTGGCAGTGCTCCAGCAGGAGCTGGCTATGGAAGATTATCAAAGGCTTTGAATATCAGAAAAGAAGACCAAAGTCTGCAGTTAGTAAGAATCTAGGGGGAGCAAAGCACCACACTGCTCTCCTTTGCTATGCAGACATCTGCTGTATTTTACACCTGCTGTGGTTTATTTCAAAGCACAGAGAATTGCAGTAATTAAGCTGCAAGACACAATTTATGCACCAGTGTGTCCAGGCGTGCACTCCTTGGGATGAGGTGCAATCTTCTGGCCAGTCCCACCTGGAAGAGGGCATTTCTGCTGACACTGCTGTTCAGCCATCCACTGGCAACATGGAGGACACAGGCACCCTAAGGCTGTGAGACAGATGCAGCAGCTGACTGAGAAATTCTGCTGCTGTTGGGATGTGAAGGAAATGTTTAACACGAAACTGAGCACAGAGGTGAATCCGCACAGTCCAGAATGGCAGGTCCTAAACAAGACACTGGACCCAAGAGATATCAGCTGCAGTGACCATTTCACTGTTCCACAAGACACAATTTTAGCGTTTAAGTTCCACCATGATGTTGAGAGCAGTTGGGTGGGGACAACAGAGATCTGAGTGAAGTGTCCCAGTCATTTCTTGTGAGCGTGTGCATCATCTGATGTGAGTTAGTCCTGAAGCAGAGTTTAGAGGAGCATTTTACAACCCATCTACACCCACACAACCCTGCACCCATATGCCACAGAACAATTAGCAGGAGTTTCAGTTGCTGTGTGTTCAGGCCTGCCCAGGCTAGCCTTCATCTTTCTGGTCCAGGCAATCTGAGCTCTGTAAACGTGGTGGCCTGGATCTTACCAAGCTTGCCAGGGGCTGTGGAGACATTTGCAGGTTGATGCCACCACGTCCTCATTACTAGTAGCATCCTGTAAGCTGGAATCCTTTCAGCTCATCTGTGCCTAAATGCCAACTTCACGCTTTCCTCCTGTCTGTGGATGGGTTGTGGTGTTTTGGTCCCTGAGTTCAGATCTTTTTTACTGTCCTTTTTTCTGCCACAGGCCATCAGAGCATCCCACTGTGCTGTGTGACAGGGCAGGTGGATAGGACAGTTCTCTAGAGTAGCTAAGGCTTAGGGAGGGACAGGGTTTCACCACCTCACCTCTACTGTGCCTCTTGGCTAGGGGAGATATTCTGCAAGTCTGATTCAACATGATGGCACATGCTGAATTAAGAAATTACCATTTCCCTTAGTCAGATGGATGTTCATTCACTCTGCCCCTCAGCCTAGGCACGAGGCCAGGGCACAGCTCTGCTCGGAGCCCTCGCTGCTCCCTGGAGTTCTGTGGGAGAAGTGACAGGTTTGTGAGGCACAAATCCCCGCAGTGCCCGAGAGCAGCCCGCGGCACAAGGCGGCTTTAAAATCAGTTCTTTTAGACTTGGGCCCTGCAGGAACCCCCCGGCGCTGCTCCGGACAGAGCCCGGGCTCAGCCGGCCATCGGCAGTAGTGTCCCCGCACCACGGGATGTCACTACGGAGCCAGCGGACACTTTTATATTTCGCTGCATTTTATAATATAGCCTTTCCTCTGGCGCTGTGACCGCGCGTCTCTGAGGGCACCGCTGCCTTCAGCGGGCTCCAGAGCCGCCGAGCGCGCCCCGGCGGGCACCGGCCAGCCCGCCCTTCGCTGGGGCGGAGAAAATTATTCTCTCCTTTTTGCCTCCCAAGTAACCTCTGCCTCTCGGGGACGGCACCGCCTCCCCAGCCCGCCCGGGGAGCTGCGGGCAGCGGGGCCCCGGGCTCGGAGCCCGGGCTGGTGGGGCCGCCCGCATCCAGCCCCGGAGCATCGCGGAAGGAGGAGGGGGGCGAAAGCGGGTTCACTTCCGCCTGGCTGCAGGAACCACAAGCCCCCAGAATATATTAGAATAATAATAACAGAAAGGTTCCCCCTCCACCACCCCTCAGCCCCGATTTTGTGGCCCTGGAAGGAGGGGGTGGAGAGCAGAGCAGCGAGGCTGCCGGCGGGCGGATCGATGTGGAGCCGCTGAGGCAGCGCGGCCGGCCCCAGCTCCCCGCCGGCACCGCGGCCGCGGCCGGCAGGACAAGCCGGAGAGGCCAGGGAGGAAGGTCTGTGCTTTGCCTTTGTACTTAGCGTGCCCGGCAACAGGCTGTGCCCCGGGAGGGCTCCTGGCAGCCCGCGGCCCCCCTGCAGCCAGCCGGGCATCCGAGCCCAGCCGGGGCTCCGTGCGGGGCTGCAGCTTGCGGGAAGCTGGGGAGAGCCCCGAGCTCTTTGTCAGCACCCGGTTCTCTTCGGTAATTCCCAAATCTGTGCCTTCTAGCCGCCCCGAGCCCTGTCCTCGGGCTGGGGGTCTGGTTATTTGAGGCTTCAGGGAGAACTGGCTCCATGGAAAAGGCCATGTGCCTGGCGGTGCCGGTTGGGCCTGGATGCCGCGGACCGGGATGCTGCGGGACCGGGATTCCGCGAGACCGGGATGCCGCGGGACAGGGATGCTGAGGTCCCTGGGATACCCAGGGACCGGGATGCCGAGGTTCCCGGGATGCCGAGGTTCCCGAGATGCCGAGGTCCCCGGGATGCCGAGATCCCTGGGATACCCANGGAGGTCCCGGGATGCCGAGGTCCCCGGGATGCTGAGATTCCCGGGATGCCGCACTGCCAGCTGGCGCTGCAGGCAGGCACAGGAAGCCTGGCCAGGGGCTGGAAGGGAGGGGAAGCCAAGGGCTCTGCAGGCTCCTCGTGTGAGCCACTGGCGAGGCAGGCTGCTTGCCTGCTGGGCCAAGTTGAGTGCCATTGATGCACTTTCCCATGCCAGATGCACCTTCAGTGACTTGCCATTCAGATGTCTTAAGATCATTGCTTTTCATATATTAAACATTTCTCAACTTTTAACTTCTTATTTTTAATCTAGAGGCTCAGTGGGGTGGTCTTGAGTGTCTTTATATGAGTCACTTCCAGAGTCACAGGAAGACAGTGATGGGAATGGGCTGCCTTTGAAGCCAATCACAGCCTAAACCTCCTCATTTTGGCAATGACATAATCCATCTGCATGTCTAGCCATTCCCAGTTTGGATCTGATGCCCTAGTTTAAGGGATCACCATCAGCTGGCTGAGCAGTTCAAGAGATTGGTAATGGTAAATACAATATTAGAAGTGGAGATGAGCACTGTGGACTTCTACTGAAACAAGACAGAAGGTTAAATTAGCCATCCTCCCCTTAGGTTGGGTGCAGAGCTCCCCTCTGTCCTGTTACTGTCACTTCAGTGCAGCATTCAGGTTTTCTCTCTTGGCAGACTTGGGCATACTCTGTCCAACAGAGAGAGTGAGCACTGAGATTCTGTAAAACCTTTGCTGCAGCAAAGTCTTTAACACTGACAGAAATACCACCAGGGGTGACTTACTGGCAGCTGGAACACTCTTTTTCCATTATTTAAGAAAAAGTAACTGCTCTAGTAAACTGTTGCACCCCTACATGTAAATATTTTTCTTCACAATGGTGAAACCTGTGGTCTGTATGTCTTCAAGTCATTCTCGTTGGAGTGAGAATTCTCAGGATCATGCAAAGATTCAGGTTAGGATAAGTATATGTTAAATGAGAGAATAAATGTATTGACTGCTGTGATCTCTGGTATACTTTTAAGAGGTGGAGGGTGATAAGCTGAATGGGTAGGGCTATTCCAATAGCTCTGATGTTGAAGGTGACTTCTTAACTAGGGATCATAAATGTGCTGATTCTGTTTATATTTATCTTCATTCCTTTTAAATTTGTGTTTGATGTCTAAGAGAGCTGAGAACTTTGAATTCCAGAGTGCTTTGATGCCTCAAACCTGTACACTGGTAGCTGAGCATTGTGCTTTGGAAATCCTGCCAGAAACCTGCACAATTTAATATTACTTTAATGTATAGCAATGTATAAGGGAAGTGATTTGCTTAAGACTAGTGAACAACTGGGGAAGAAAAACCCTGTCCTCTCATTGCCCTGTGCCTGCACTTCCCCTTCCAGTTGCATTCCTCTTGCCCCCTTTTGTCCAACCAGAAGTGTGACAGCTAGAATTGTTTAGGAGCTACTTGCCCTCCTTTCTGAACCTTTTACAGGAACTATGGTCACAAGAGGGAAGAGGGAAGAGAAAGTGTGAGTGTTCAGTCTAAGGAGACACCCAGAAATGAAGGTATGGCACAGAAGGAATGAGGCGCAGTGAGCTAAAGCATGAGAGCTGTTTCATGAAAAAAATTAAATAACAACTGGTCTATCTGTCATCTTGCTCATTTCCTTTCATGAAGTGTGAAGGTGCATTGAAAACAGTTTAAAGTTCCTGTTCTGAAGCATGTGGGTTAAGTTCCTGAGTTATATGTGAGAAAGTGAAGTAACTTCTCAGTGTTCCTGCAGTCACAGCCTCATGTAGCATCAGGCTGGGGTGCAAGTGTCTCGTGGGGTGGTTAGTTGTGAAGAGTTTTAATAATGGGCTGTAGAACACAATTATTCTTTTGCTTGTGAATCTGCAGAGGAAGGGAAATAATTTTCTTTGATTCTGCTTCCCTTTGAATAATTTATTCTGAATTCTTTTCTGCCTGTGACGCGACAAATTTGTGGTGGGGACAGGATGCAACTCTGGCTTCTTGGTCAGCTGGAGGGGAAAGAGCTAGGTGGTTAGGTGGTTATGCAGATCTGCTGCTGTAGCATGGTTGACAGCTGCAGTAGCATGGTTAACTCGAATTTAGCTGTGTCTGTTCCTGCAAACTGAGCCTTGTGAAGGTAGTCATCACTTCAGAGTCACTTACACTCAACTCTGAGCTTGGGATTTATACCACAGAAACATCTGCCTTAGCACAGAGACTAGGAGTAGGAGTAAAAGTAGTAAAATATGAGCTTTGAATTATGCTGTTCAATTCAAAGATGTCACAATAAGTGAGAGGTGCTTTACCTGTGAGTGAAGAACAGTTCTGAAAGGTACAAGTACAGTGTAGTGGTGCAGAGTATGGCACAGGTAGAGCCATCCCTCTGCCACAGGCAGCAGTCATACAGAGCATGAATCTTTCTGCATCTGTTGTCTGATGTCAATGTTTAAATTGCTGAGATTTCATCTTGATCTGTAAAAACTAGGGTAACATGTCCCCCAAAACCCTTTTCAGCAGTTGTAATGTTATTTGAATGCTGTCGTGTGGATTTCTCTTTAAAACTGGGTTTACTCTCCAGAAGCCAGGGAAATCTGAATATTTATCTGCATTAGTAGAATGGTATTAAATGCAAAATCCTTAGCTGCCATGAATATTTATTCTTATCTTAGCTGGCTTCAAACTGCTTCTCTGGCTGATTGCCATCCCTGAAGGTTATTTTTACAGAGGTTTTGGAGTGGACGCTCACACACTGATACACCTCCAGATTTCATGTTCCTTGATATTTCTAAACAGGTTGTCAGTAGTTGGCAAACAACTACATAAAAACAGTCAGTGAAGAAGGTAGGGCCCAAAAATACCTTTGGGCATCAATAGAGATCACTTTAAATCATCATATCATAACTATTTCAGTATATGTAAATACTCTCAGTCTCTCACAGTGCTCTCTTAAGACTGAGTGCCTTGAAATTATCCTAATTGAAGCCTTAGATAGAATAAGATACATTTTGAGATCCTATAGGATTTTTTTTTCCTTGAAAACTCCCCAGCAATCTTTCTTTCTTTCAGTGCATCATATTCTGGAAGGTTTCACTATGTAACCAGAGGTCCATAGTCACAGGTCTGTGGAGCACAGTGGGGTATGTACAGAATCCATGGTGGATGAAGTGTTCATTGAGTTCACTGGAGGAGGTTTCCGAGCACAAAGCTCTCCAGTGTGGGTGCTGGCCCTTGTGGGTGATTTGTGGGTAGTGCTATTATTCCTTTTACCTGAGTACTGGCAGCCTGCCTCCATTCTTGATCATTGCAGAGGGTCAGTTTAAATAGTATAGAGATATATTAATATTTACTAAGGGTCTACGGTCTGGTTCCAAATTTACCCAAGAAAAATCACAGAATAATTTAGAATGGATGTGACTTGTGGGGTTGATATAGTCCAACCTGCTGCTGAAAGCAGGACCAATTTTTAGCAGATTCCTCAGGGTTTGGTTCAGTTAAATTAGCAATACCTCCAAACCCAGAGATACCACAGCCTCTCTGATGCAATTTCATTGTTTGACCGTCCTCATGGGAAAAAAAAAAGAATCTAATTCCCCGTGTTTCAGTTTGTGTCTATTACCTTTCACTGTTCACCTCTTGGAAGAGTCTGGTTCCATCTTCTATAACTTCTTGGAAGGTAAAATATATACATAAATATGTTGATATATAAAGAGAGTGAGGATAGAAGAGATGTGAAAAAGGCTTTTTCATGGCTGCTTTTCATTACAGGCAGCTTTCCTAAGGCTAAGATGTTCCATGTGGTTTACTCTGATGTGAAGTTAAGATTGTCACAGCTGTAGCCCTGCAATGAACCTGTCTCCTAAATCCTGCCTTTGAGTGCAGCATTATGTGACAGACTGAGGACTGTGTTACTGGATTGGATGAAGTCTGAATTAATGTGTCCCCTTTTCTACCTGTGGGGTTTTCCAGGAGCTGCTTGCAGTTTCAGTAATGAAACCCATTTGCTGGCATGTTTTTCCCCTAAGGGATTAATTTTATTTTGGGGTGTATCCATCTTGTCATATGGTGTAAGACATTTCCTTCTCTGACACCAAGCATGCCCCAAGCAAAGTCACTGACCAGTGGCAGCAGTTTCCCAAATTTTAAACCTTGAGTACCATCAAGTGGCAGCATTATCTGTGAGACAGCTTGTGACCATGAACATCAAATGCTGTGGAAGTTACAAATTTCTGTGGCAAAGAGGAAGCAGAAGGGAAGGGGAAAATGAAAGGAGAAAGGAAGGGGAAAAGGAAAGGGAAAATGAAAGGGGAAGGGAAGGGGAAAATGAAAGGGGAAAGAAAGGGGAAAGGGAAATGAAAGGGAAACAGAAAAGGAAAGGGAAAGAGAAAGGGAAAATTAAAGGGAAAGGGATGTATGGATCATCTGTGCTGGCCTCACATGTCANGAAGAGGAAAGGGAAAGGGAAAAGGAAAGGGAAACAGAAAAGGAAAGGGAAGGAGAAAGGGAAAATTAAAGGGAAAATTAAAGGGAATGGGACGTATGGACCATCTGTGCTGGCCTCACATGTCAGGCCTCATAAACAAGGGNGGGATGTATGGATCATCTGTGCTGGCCTCACATGTCAGGCCTCATAAACAAGGGCTTTGAACCAAGATGAAACTCTGTCAGGAGAGGTTTAGGCTGGATATTAGGCAGAGGTTCTTCACCAGGGGGTTGGGCACTGGAACAGGCTCCTCAGGGAAGTGGTCACAGCTGCAGCCTGACAGAGCTCAAGAAGCATTTGGACAATGTTCTCAGACAGATGGTGGGATTACTGGGGTTGTTCTGGGCAGGGCCAGTTGGACTTGATGATCCTTGTGGGTTCCTTTCAACTCAGGATGTTCTGTGGTTCTGTGATTCCATGAACATGTGTCAGCCAAAGCAAAATGGAATTTAAGCTGTGTAGGAGATAAAAACACCTTTGTAGGTGAAATGATGGATAATGGCCTCTCCTAAATACCATTTATGAGTTTTGAAGTTGAGAAATTTGTATTTAGCTTCTGCCATCCCTCCCAGGTCCTGGACCACTTCTCCTTTCTCTTATGTTGTTGTTAGGTAGTATAGAATTCGTTAATAAAATCTTTTCCAATAGGCTCAAGCAGGTTAATGCACTTTGATGTACACATGGTGGTGTATTAAAAAGTCAGGGAAAGACTGAATTTTCAGTAACAATTTCTATTCTAGACCTTAATGGCTGATTTATGCAGAGGTTAGCAGAGAGCAGTAATCAAACAATGATCTCTTACATAATAAGACAGAGGATCAGCTGGAAAAACTGACCTGCTGTCTGGCAGTTGCTGTGAATGTTTTATTTTTGTGGTAGCATAAGGACTGCAATATTAGAGCAGTTCTGAAGGTCACCTGCTCTGCTGTTCTAGCCTGGTATGACTTGTCCTGTGGGGTTCAGGTGACAGTATAAAGACCATTCAGTATGAACTTGCTGGTCAGTTCATTTCCCTCATTGTAGCTCATTTTCTTGCCTTCATAGATCAACACACAGATTAATATGTTTTTCAGAAGTTTATCCTCATCAATTTCAGGACGCTTTCCAGCACAGGGATAGTAAATTCTACAACAGGCTACCTAGGGAGGGTGCAGCATCTTCACTGCTGAAGATTTGGGGAGTTAGAAAGCAAGCATTGCTGAGATGTAAGTATTCAAGTGGGGAATTCAGGTCTGCACCATCAGTTAAACATTGCTGAGAGCTTCTATTTCACACACAGGTGGTCACCCCTGAATGTCTGCAGGACAAACTCTCTTCCTTGCCCACCTCCCAGCCCTTGCCATCAAAAACATCCATTTCATCCCACCTAAGGGTGAATGTACAGCACAGGGCTGATGGGCAGGGCATCCTGTGACGCTGCAGCTTTTGTGCCACCTTAACTAGTTCACATGTAGGGTGTGGAGCTAAGCAGAGCATGGGAGAGGTCACCATTCCCCTCTTTCAGGATGCTCGGGTAGTTACACAAATACATAAAAATATGGGATAGAGCAGTGGGAAAAGATATTTGTAGAAATACCAGTTCATAATTCCACTGAACTCAACAGGAGTTTATGCTCTGGTCTGCAGTTTTGCTCTACACCTAACCTTTAATATATTGAATCAATCTTCCCATTGCTCAAGGGCCTCATCAAAGTTTGATTAGCCGTTTTAAGGAAAACAGTTTATTGCTGAGTAACAATGAATCACAGCCTTCAGATTAAATTAAAAGTCAGGAAAAGCCCCAAACCAAACAAGGCAGTAAGATGGTTGAGCTGTGGAAGAAGCTCTGGAAGGGCCCTTACTGAAGGAGCCTTCTCTGCTCATCCACACAATCTCCTGCAGCAGGACTCCCAGATCCCTGGTACTCTTTGGAGAACACCTTGGCAGGACAAACTTTTCTGAGAAAGAGGCTCTAAGTACAGGAAGATCCCCATTTAGTGCCGAGGTCACAAGACTATTATCACCTGATTTGGATTCTGTCCCCAATTCTCCTCTTGCCCTGCTGTGAGAGATTGGATTTTTCACTTAACCTACCTGCACTTTGCATCTTCCAGATAGAAAACTATTTTTATTTATCTCTTTGAGATCTCTATAAAAAGGATGCTATGTATCATCCTCACTCTTCACAGTCAGCTAGAGGCAAACCATATAAAAGCTCCCTAAGTGCAGCACATTTTGGCCTGACAGGTCTTTAATGACCATTTCACTGGGACTCCTTAAAAGCTGCAAGAACTGAAATGGAATATCTTCCTCTTGCATATTCAGAAAGGCACTTCAGACAGGTGTCTGCCCAGGCCACTGTCCAGCACAGAGAGCACTCAGAGAGCACATACCCACATGGGGTTTCATCAGAGTGTGGGATTTCATTTCTGCCCTGCCACCTGCAAGTCATGGCAGCCATGTGACACATGGGGTAGGAGCCTTTTGCTCCTTTTGTGGGGCTTTCTCATAGGATCAAAGAAACTGTCCATTTTCATTTTCAGATGAGTGCTTATATTATTAATTAATGAAGAGGGGAGATAAAGAGGTCTGTTGGTTTCGCCCCTCTTTAATGTTTATCAGGGGCAAATTTATACCTTGAAGACCTGTTTATTTTAAGATTTTTTCTCTGCTAACAGCTAACGATGTTTACCACTGATCTCCCCAGCAGTGGCTGGAGTGTCTTTGGCTCTGAGCCTGGACAGGAAGAATAAGGGAATAATAAACTGAAGGATTATTTTAGGGGATTTTTGATAGTTGTTTGTTTCTTTCATTATGTGTTTGAGACTCTAGGTAACCACAGAACTGAGGGAATTCTAGTATCTTGGGAACTGAGGAGTGAAAGATGAGAAATACGATGGAGAGCAGATTTGCAGGCAAAAAACTGTTAATGTTTTTACAGAACATTCAGCACTTGCCTGCAGTGCTTTGGCTGCAGTGTGAGTTTTTTTTCTGTAGACCATCCCAACGGAATTTGAGAAGAATAAAATAGATAATAGAGAACATTTTAAAATAATACTTTTACAGTCACATCCCTACTCTGGCTATAAATATCCATCATGAAAGCAGTGTAAAATCTTTAGGTAGTGTTTTACTGCAATGTTTGTGTTTGTCTTCCTTCTTTCACTCATTCTCATTCTGTGATGAGTGTAAGGAGTCTTAGCACTGACAGGACAAGATGACATTTCCCCTCCAACATGAGCTACTACTGCTCTTCTTCGACCTCTCTCCTTCTGGAACCACTTAGGAGACACCTGCAGCAGTGGAAAGTTCTTCCTCCAAAGGCAGACTCAAGAAATGCTGCTGGATTTACATTTTCTCTTTGTTAACACTGAGTATTAAGCAGAGGATATTTTCAGTGGGCCACATTCCAGTGGCAAGGTTGTAGATTCTCATTTGGTATTATTTTTAGAAATTCCATTCCCAGAAATATCTGATCAGAAGAAAGTTCAATGAAAATTGAATTTCTTGAAGCCAAACAGTTCAGAAAATGAAGCCCTAAGCAGCTGTGCTCCAGAGACCAGCTTTTAGTCCCTCCCCTTGGTGTTTTTTAATGGTTTATCTATCAACTACAAAATCCTCAGGCACCTTCTGAACACCTCATCCGGGAAGGGACCCTCATAATTCAGTGGAGTCCAGTGATCTTGTGACCCCAAATATCCTCCAGTTTATTCAAAGGTTTTCGAAGGAAATGGTGCTGATCAAGATACAGAAATAATTATTTGCTTTAACTCCTCAGATATGGCTTCTTGAATTTTCCAGTCAAGCTCCAGAACTACTGGTATTTATTCAAGTATGATGATGACTTATTTTCAGTTGGCAATTAGCACATTGGCTTTAGGGAATGAAAACTGTGTTCCACGAGAAACAAGAACAGCAACATCAACAGAAGATTTTCGTCTGTTCCTTGTGCCAGTCTGTGTTGTGTGTAAATCTGTAATTCTCAGCTGCCTTCCCATCAACCATGTCTGGAATCTGGGGTGTGCCTGTGGTGTGGAGTGACTTGCCTTTGCTAGCTCCTCGTTGGGAGAACAGCTTGGGGAGCTGAAGTCTTGCTGAGCCTGCCAAGATCCATTCCAGGGAATCCATGGCACCACTGGAGCTTTGTGCTTTTGGCTTGGAATGAGGTTGACCATCCATTGGACACCCTGCAGATTTTTAACACCAGTCTTGGCTTCGGAAGTTCCCATCATGGGGATTTCAAGGGGGATCCAAGCTGGTGAAGCCACGATTGCAATTTTTTAGAGTAAATGCAGTGCTGAGGAAGAGATGGTGTGGGCACACAGTGTGTGTGTGTGGATTGTTTGAACTCATCCTTAATCCTTTAGGTTTGGTGGTGGAAGTAACACTCCCTTTTTTTCTTCCTGTTTCTTGGATGGAGGGGAAAAAAAAAGAAATTGTCTCTGCCCTTCTGTATCTTTCTTGCAGAGAGCTTGTGAGGTAGTAGAAAATCTCTCAATTATTGTGCTGTTTTTTCAAAAATGGGCTTATTCCTCAAGGTTTTCCAGATTTGATTTGACTGATGCAGATGATGAGTAGACTTGAAGCATTCTCTTGATGCTTAATAAACAGCCAGGAAACAAACTCAGCTGAGGATTCCTGTCCAAGTAGCACAAAATACGAGGAATACAGAGTCATATTTTCAGAAATCAGAAGTTAATTATTAATTTATTATTTCAGAAATCTGAGTTAAGTCAGCCAAGAAGACAGACATGTAAACACCAAGGCTTTGTTCATTATTGATGTTAAGATATCAAACACACATTCTGTGAGACTTTATTTAAAGTGAAACTTACCTGAGTCTCACTCTGAATTTCTCTCTGGGGACTCCAGTCCTCAGCTGCTTTTTAGTTAACTCTGAGGCTTAAAAATTAGGAATGGGGTGAAATTTTGCCTCTTTTGAAATCAGGACAGTCTTAATTTTGAATCCAAGTAAGCATATGGGTTTCATACTCATTTTTTAAAGAATCTGAGGCACAGTTTCCAGTTTTCTGTTTGGGATTTGCTCTGATTATCAATAAGAGCATCAAGTTGGAAATCAATGTATATGCCATTTGTGCTTACAAACAGCTGTAATTGCAGACAAAATTAGAAGCAATTTTAGGAAAAAAAAAAGGCCTAATTTTAGGAACTCTTAAGGAATTTATCCAAAGTGCTTTAACACATGTGAACAAGGACTGTTCATTTCCTTTTGTTGTATGTGCAAAGTTCGTTATAAGGTGCTTATGGAGTGCAAGTGGTTACAAAGGAGATAATTTCTTTATTGCTTGTGAAATACATTTTGTATCATGAAGCACTGATTACCTACATTAAAAATCCCAAACAATGGTGTTGCCTCATTGGGTAGGAGGCAGAGACTGTGTGGACAACTGAAAGCTTGCTTAAAGGCAATCTGTGACCCACTCCATACTGCTCCTATGTTAATGTGAGAATGGGTATCCTGGGCACCATCTGCTGTCCCCGAGGTTCCAGCCTTGAGCACTCAAAATTGGTTTGCTTTATTAATGCTAGGCCATTCAGAACAGCAGCAGTGCATTTGTTATAGTCTGTGAAATCAGAAGTTCCAATTGTAAGCATACAGAGATAACTGTCACTTTTAATAATTCACTCAAACATGATAGCCACCACTTTTTCCAACCTCTCAGGCAGAGATGCCATCTTCCAAGCTGGAGTTACCTTCAGCAAATGCAACAAAGGCCTCTCTGGCTTTTCAGGGTGATGGCGTTTTACTTCTTTGGAAGGTCATTTCATTAGGTAAATTTATTGGATGGATTTATGGGCTGGCTCTGCATTTTAACTTTTGTAAATGCCCCCTAGAGAAACAGAGGAGTATCTTGGTATAAATAAAAATTAATAAATAAGACACACAGTGTGATTATTTTTAGAGAGGCTAAAGGGCTGGGTTATCAAAGATCCTCAACTAGTCTAATTAAATCAGTTGAGATTTAAAGGACACCGTGCATCAGTTTTGCCTAAGCTTATTGTCAGGACAAATGGCTACAACATCAGTTGTAAGTACCCAATAAAGTCTCATGGACTGATGATTCTCTTTGTGCTTATTAGGTGTATGGTTCTTCTTTGGTGTGCATGGCTAATTAGAAAACAATTCTGGTGAGTACTTAACGTTGCTCATTGTCAGGTTCCCCAGGTGCAAGTCAGGATAGTTCAGCTGGTAGCCAGCAAGCCACGTGCTCCTGCCCTGGTGCTTGGGCAGAGCACACCGAGCTCAGACCCTGCACATCTGCTCCAGCCCTGTCAGGGGTGCAGGCTGACACCCAGTCCTTCTCTAGGAAATAGAATCTTGGCTTCCTTGCATTTTCCAGGTGAGGGAAGTGGGGCATGGCTAATGCTGTGCCCTGTGTCCCCAAGCCTGCACCAGCACTGGGAGCATTGGGGCTGTGCCAGATTCAGCCCCAAAATGCCCACAGTGGGGGTGCAGGGGGAACTGGAGGTGTTTGGGGTGTGGGGAGGTGGTGAGGCCGTGGTGAACAATTTGACAGGCTGTGGTCTCAGCTGATGTCAGTCTTTTTGTGGTATCTCAGTGAAAGAGCATTTTATGGCACAGGTCCCCCAAGGCTGGCTGATGCAGTGAGGGTGTAATTCTGGGGGCTGACTCTCCTAATTCTCCTGATTGCTCCATTTCAACTTGATCTGTATGCAGAATTTATTTATGATGACCTCCGCAATGAAAAAAAATTAGCCAGTTACCTAATAAGCAATACAGCCAACAGGGAGAACAACTTTCTGC
Organism: Hippolais icterina; assembly: GCA_013400075.1. Taxonomy (NCBI): domain Eukaryota; kingdom Metazoa; phylum Chordata; class Aves; order Passeriformes; family Sylviidae; genus Hippolais; species Hippolais icterina. The sequence continues at coordinate 396,025 of VWYN01011934.1, forward strand.
AGCTACTTTTGTCCCCTCCCTTGCCTCCAGAGCTTTCTGTTGTTTCTTTCAGTTATGGCTGAAGGAGTCAAGCACTCCAGGGCCAGGGAAAATGAGCGTTAATTACACTGTGGGATGGGATGGTTGCACAGTGCTGGTTCTTTCCCATCCCTGTCTCAGGTGTTTGAGAGTACAGCAGAGCCAGCAGAGTTCTTCAGTACTATCCTTTGCTTCTTTTGGAAGCACTGGAAATATAAAGCTGGACCTCTTTCCCTTAAATGAAGACAGTGAGGAGCAGGCATCTTTTTGGTGTCAGCATTCGTGTAAGTTGTGCCAAGATCAAGTGAAATTCAGCAGAGGTGGATCTCATATTATGTGTATATTTTAGAAAGGACAGTAACAGTGTGTGTTTGTACTCCAGAAAGTTTCTGGGTGAATCTGTATTTCAATAGTTTTTGCTATAAGATCTAGAAGGAAATCTCTGAGACATGTAAAGAGGAAAAAATATCTGTATCTCAAGGACTAAGTTGGACATTTGAGATATGGAAGGTTGCCTTAGAAATCACTCTGGGTAATAGAATCACAGAATCCACCTTCCTTACTTTCTGAGTTCTTGGTTAGGATGCTGTCTTAGTGGAATGCTGGTGTAAAGCAGAGGTGAAGAAAGGGGAGACGTGGCACTCTACAGAATAACGAGGGGCAAGCTGACAACCATGTCCCCTTTGGCTCTCCTCAGCTGAAGTGCTGAACTTGGGCAGAGATCTGAGTACATAAGACATGCTTACAGATACTCTTCAGTTCCTCAGTGATTGAGGATGATCAAATCCTTGTGAAGTAGAGCCCTCACTGACCAGAGGAGCATTGCCAGGCTGTTAGGGGGGCTGCTGCTCTGCCAGCTGCACACATGGAAGTTGTTCAGCACACAGGTGCATCTGCTCATGAATGTGGTCCTACAGAGTCATGCAGAGCTAGTGCAAGCCCTGAACCAGGTATGAGAGGTTCAAAGTCCCTCATCCATCAGGACAATTTAATCTCACATCAGGGACTAGTGTTTGAATGTGTTACAGCTTAGTACAATAATCACTGGGTTTGCCTGTCCTGATTGGAAAGATTCCCATTTAAATGTGGATGATGCTTCAGAATGATTTTGCTGCATTAAAATACCAGAATAGGTTTGTTTTCAACTCAAGGCATTCAATTACTGAAGCTTCAGAAAATGCCATGAAGCAAAATAGTTTTCTTCTTATCAAGTCTTGTAGGTAATACCTTCAGGTCACACAAGCTGGGACTGAAGAGTATCTGCAGGGCATGTGTAAATGTACAGCAGAGAAGACTTAAAGAAATGTTTATCATCTGGGATGCCAATCTCTTTTAGTGGTTGGCAAAAAAATTCTGCTCTGTTTGTACCTTGCCTGTACACTCTGATAATTACAGCAGTACATGGTGTGAAACAGTAAACCTTTCAAGTTTAAGTTCTGGTGTTCCCACTTGGTTCTTCTCAGACAGATATGATAGTGACAGGGTTGACTGAACACTTCTGAAATATGTTTTTAGTTTCTTCCCTAGAAATAACATGTGCCACTCCATTGGAAGATAAGTGACAGCAACAGCTCGGTTCTGATGAGTGAGGGGGAAATCAGAAATGACCAGAAGCAACTATTGTTAGAAATTAAGAGTTAGTGTCTGCACCTGTCACTGCAGTGTCCCTTATGTTTTCATTGTTGACTGGGTAGGAAAAACAGTCCTGTTAGCACGCTGGTGCTTACAAGAGGTGTAGGGATATCTGTCAAAATCAATTGAGGTTCTTTGAAAAGTTGTGAAGTAACATCTCTGCAAAGGATGCATAAGCTCTTGGAGAGACTGCAGCAGTGCTAGACAGCCTCCCAAGCCTTTATCACAGCCTGGAAGTCTCCAGCTTCAAAAAGGCCCTGTTTATACTTGGACACAACAACAGCAAGGGAAAGTTTGTGTCCAAAGAAGTTAAAAATAAATTGTGAAGAGAAATATATTCAGAGATGACATGACTGTAACGAGCAAGTCTTCATTCTTCTATGCAAGAGTCTCTAGAGTGACAACTTTAGTTAGGGAGAATGTAATTATTTGCTTTTGGAAAGCTTAATATTGTTTCCTTCGAGCTGAGTTAACTTAGTGCCTCAGTATATTCCATTTGTTCCCTTGTCAGCAGACACAGGCTGTCTTCTGTTCCCCTTGTCAGGAAGGACAGTTGGGGAGGCCAGAGGACAGGGATGGCTCTCAGACACACTGAATGCTGACAGTGGCTCACTTTTGCTTACAGTTGTTTTTGTATCTCTGACTTGATTTAAGCTGAACAAGATACTCGGTTCCTAGGTAGGTATTTTGATATGCTGAGATATCAGTGTTACACAAATATTTTGAAAAATTGTCCTTCTCTCCTTCTCTCTAATCGCAGTGACATTTGCTGCTGCTTGGTGCAGTGTCCCAGCTGGGACTCAAAGCCTCATGGTTAACCAGGAATTGGCACTAGGAAGTTGGATCTTGTTCTTGCAGGCTTTTTCAGACATCACACAGAGCTAGATACAGTGGGTGGGCTTTGGAAGCTATTAATTGTAACACCAGTGGCAGTGCCTTCCTCCTACCTTGCAAAACCAGTGCTTCCAACAGAGCACCTGAGCTGAGTGTACTGGGCCCTGTTGGGATGAGTTGGCTGGAAAATGAGAGCTACACTCTGTGCTCCCAAATCACCAGCTTCTCTTTTCCCAGAATTCTCATGAGTACTCACCTTATACCAGCTGATTAAAACACATTTAAACCTTAAGAAACATCTTGTAACATGATTTATATTCTTGCATTCGTGCACAGTCATGGTTCCTTTCTAAGCAGAAAAGATCATAGCAGAGTACAGGCAAGGAAGAAAGCTGAATAAAACAGCAAAGGAGGTGGGTGGAGCAGCATTGCTGTTTATCTCCTGCTGCTCCTGCTCATCTCCTGGTGCTGCTGGGACACCTTGCACTGCCAGGTCCATCCTGCATGTGCTCAGCAGGAGCTCACACACTCTGTGTGTACCAGGCCCCGGATTTGCAAGGCCTCATTTAAACTGGTAGATCAAAACACTCTCTTCCTCAGGAGAAAGGAATGTTTTCTCATTCCTGTCCCACTTCACATTTCACAGCTGCAGTTTGTCTTGTTTGCTCCCTGCCTAAGGCCCAGCAAGTGCTGCAATGCACAAGGATTTAAAGGATTATTTATTTTAGGGCATTGATGCCTTCTTTGAAAAGCTGTGTGTGTTTAGTTTGTTAGGAGACTCTTATTAGAGCAGTACAGGGATTTTGCAGGGAGGAAAGGGAGGCAGTAAGTGTGCATATCTCTCTTCCCAAAGCAGCTTACATAAAGGTAGGCCTCTCAATTATCTTAAGCAGGATGGATTGTGATGATCTTTGCTCCTGAAGTTATTTTTCTTTCACAGTGGCTGTACATCCCATTTTCTCCACCTTTATATGACTCCATCACTGATTGCACTGACAGCTGAATGTCCTTAAGTTATCCAACACAGGTGAAAATGGTGAGGAAATTAATTTCCATTACCTTCAGTAGGACTGTGATTAGTCCTTAGCTATACCACCTCCAGCCAAAACTGACTCTGGTTATAGTTTTGAAAGTGAAGCATCAAAAAAGAGCTGCCAAGTCCTGGTGCCTGGCCTGTGAGCCTCTGCATCATCATGGTAATGTTACATTGCTGCTCTGCTTCTTGGGAAAGGAGGTAGGTTTGGAGGAATGGCTTGGAAACAGCCGTGATGGCTCCTGAAAGCTTTCAGGTTAGTTACCTGTTGAGTGCTCATTCCAGGGTGATGGAGCAGCACCAGACCTTTGGCCAGGTTACTGCTAAGCAGTGCAGAGGTGTCACCTCTGAAGGATAAGGGAGGAGGTGGAAGTGTGAGCTCCCTTCCAGTTTGAGATCCTGAGGGTGTGGATGGAGTCTTGCCTCGTGCCAAGCCTATATTTGATGATATACACCAATATACACCTTGCATCCCCCTTCTCCCAGAAAAGAATTCAACATTGAACTCAAAGAATGTGGCAAGTCTGAAATATGTTAATGTATGTTAAAATCTTCCCCTCTCTCTAGAAACATCTGCACTTTTTAATTCCAGAGGGAGCTTGCAAGTCCATCCATACTGATGGATGATGCCACTCATCAGCCCCTCTGATGTCTGATAGGTTTTTATCAGCTTAGGGCTGGTTTGTCCTGCTTTGTATGGAGTGTTGGAGGATGAAGTTGGTTGAGACTTGCTGATGGGTTGGGATACATACAGTTAATGTTCCACTCCTTCATCTCCCACCCTCAAAATGAGCAAGACACAAAGCTAAATCTTGCCTTAGACTTTCCCCTGGGCTTTGGAAATTTTTGGATCAACATGAACAGCCAGGCTTCAGACTTCTTGATGATCATTGCATCCTGAACTTGGGCAGATGTGCATTTTGGAGAGCCCTGATGTCTCTCCTACAGCCAAAGGGCACAGATACCCTCTGATATCTCAGGCTGCATGAAGTGAGTGTGACAATTCTGATGATATAAGTAGTTTCCTCTGAAATATATTTTGTGTAGGTCTGTAAATACAAATGGCAATGTCTGTTTATTGAATGTAGCTGTCCCCTTTGTGTTAACTGGGAGAGACTGGGTAACAGTATCCACAAGGGGGGAAGACAATTCTGACAGCTTTTTTACCTGGAAGGAAGCTGTAAAATGTGCTTTTAATGGGGATATGCACTGCTAATCACTTCTGTGAACCATCAGTCTGATGAGGTTGTATATTTGTCTTAAAATCCAAGCTCCAGAAGTCAGGTGATTTATGGGAAGGTTCTCTCTTTTCATTTAAAAGGCAGTTTTTAATTCTCCTTGCTGAGAAAGAAAAAAAAAATAGAAATAAAAAGGCAAGAAGATGCAAAACGCAAATAAAACCTTTAATATCTAACCCCATCTTTATTGCTAAGCCAATCTCATTATTTTTTAGCATCTGAGTAATGAATTTTGAATGCCCAGGTTGGCTTTGCAGCCAAGAGACCTGATTTTCTCAAGTGCTAAGTACTTTACTCCAGCTGTCACACCTATAAAAAAATCACCCATTAAAATCATGCCTGGGGTCCAGCAGTCAGACATCCACAGCTGGGGGTGGAGAGAAGAAATGCAGATAAGGGCACATGCAGAGCTGTACCATACCTGCCCTATAGTGTGGTAAATGTGCACTGTGCTAAGCAACACTGTTGTCTCAGGCAGGAACTAGAAATAACAGCAGAGGCTTCTTCATACAGTCTTTTATAATGTAAAATATTAATGTAAAAATATTATGAACTGGTTATGAAATCAGCAGCGCTGAGATTTACATCTAAAGAACAAATTAGGTAAAAAGGAGGGGGAAGCGGAGGAAAACAACATGATAGCAAAGTCAGAAGGATCTTTCTCTGGGGAATATTCTGGACTAAAACTGAGGAAATAGAGAATTTTGTCTTTGTTTGGAAAATGGGATGTGTGGATACTTGTGCAAAGTCTTAATTTTGCATCTTGAAGTGTTTTTATTACAAACGTTGCTGGCCCAGGGTTTTCCTTAAGGTCTCAGCTCTTGGATTCAGGGATATCTCTCAGCATCCATAAGGAAGTGATTTCCTGTGCTCCCCATCCATGGAAGAATAAGTGGAAATTTGAACCAAAGAGGAGACACCTTTCTCTGTCCCCAACCCCGAGACTGCTGTTTGTGTGTATTTATTTTTAATCCTGACTGTTGATTTTCAAGTGGCTGGAGTTAGTGATATTGCAGGTTTTATCCCAAGGTCACTGATTGAACCTGGTGCTCTTCCCAGTGGAGTTTACCTCACAGAGCACTCGGGGCTGGGATGGCAGTGCTGCATCTCTGCTACACTTTCATCTAAGGATAACACTTCCCTGCAATTACACTTTTTAGTCTTCTTACAGGGAAGGTAGGCTTTTTTGAAAGTTTGGGTTCAAGGCCAGCAAACAACCAGAAATAATAGAAGCACTCAAAGCTTTGAATGTTCTGTAGTCTTAAAATAACCTAAAATCATAAAACAGAAGTAAAAGGGGAGAAATTTCCCAAGATGAATTTTTGGGAATCTGTATCTTTTGTTTCTCTGTATTTTTTTAGAGGTAAGCCTGTTGTGAAATGTTGATCCATGTTTGAGGTTTTGGCAACAAATTATTAAGTCACATGCTCAGTCTTTGCTTTGAGTTACTTTTTATAAGATGCTGTAATAGAAACATTTTTCCCAGCATGTTCCCTGGGCTTTTCAGGTCTTTTGATGGGTAAAAAAGATGACTTGGTTTTTGAGTGAAGACAATAGAAATGTGTGTAAATAGCAGTAAAGAGAGTCCTTACTGTGGGTGCATGCTGTATGTTCCACCTGCTCATTTTTCTAATTAATATATATACACCAAACCCAAAAGGCCCTCTGTGACCAGTGCCATGCCAAAACCTTACTACCTTTCAGAGTACTCCAAAAAAGTGCCTTTTCTTCCACAACTGTGCTCATGCTTTCCAGTGAAATAAGCTGATAATTCCACCTGTGTGTTCTGCTGTTGTAGGAGTCCTTTTCTGTTTGCTGGGGATCTCCCTGAATGTGGAGGGTGCACAAACCCCCTCTCCCTGCAAGTGAAAGAACAGAGCTGTTCTGTACAACACAATGGTAGCTGGCAGATGAAACTGTGTGTCCACAGAAAGTGAAAAGTATTCTTTTTTCTGCATAAAGGGGCTTAAAGTGGGTTAATTAACACTGACCCCATTTAAAGGGATGGCTTATGTGCCTGCTTGAGGGAGAAGTTGGAGTCTCACATGTGTTGGTGAAGTCCCTTTCAATGTGCTGGGCTGGACAGGCAATGAAGCCTGAAAAATCAAGCAGCTGTTTGCCCCACATCGAGCCAGCTGGTGGAAATCCAGGCTGTGTCCCTGAGCCCCCTGCACATTCAAAACCAGGGCATATTTGCTCCTTTAATTAGTGTTCCCCCTGGTCCTTGGAATATGGGTTTGTGACAGAGAGCCTGTTGACAGAAGAATCAAGAGAGATTTTTTGCTTTCCCAGCCCCTCTGAGGGGTGGGGAGGTCAGCTGGGGACTGCTCCCTCCATGAAAGTGTTTCCTGGGTTTTTTGTTTTGTTTTTGTTTTATTTTACTTGAAGAAGATGCCAGATAGGACCAAGTGATAGTTAAGAGCTGTCTAAGTGGATGATTTCAGCTGGCTTCAGACGTCTATAAATAATCAGATCCTTCAGACAGTTAAAAATAGTTGAGTCACTATTGATAATCCAAGTGTTACAAAAATGAACAATAGGACCTGTGGGCAGTAATAGCAAGGACTGACCCAGCGTGGCTCAGGCCATGGCACAGGGGTGGAGGGAAGTTGCTCCTGCTCATGGCAGACAGGGTTTGTGTCAAACCAGTGCTGGACATTTTGTTGAGCTACAGAACTGTTTAAACTTGAGGGAGGATCCTGGGAGAGATGGAGCCTAAAGGACTTTAAACATTTCTTTGGATTCATTTCATCAGGTGTGTGGAGGTGACTGCAAAATAACTCTGCCTTGGTGGCTGTGTGCAGTGTGAGGGTGCAGCTGTGTGACCCCAGCAGAGATCACACAGGTGTGTTCTCCACCAGCTCCAGCAGGGAGAGGAAATCCTCCTGTGTGACTGATGAGGTGCAACTAACTGGGCTTCTCTCAAATGACTTACCCAGCTCAGTTCTGATGATTCAGTTGATTCTTTTGCCCTTGCTGGTCCAGACTCTCTCCTGACAAGGTAACAGTTCTCACAGCCTTGCTGATAAGCCCATGGCACTTAAGAGCACAATGAAGGAGTTTACCTGATGCTCCCAATCTCCACAGGGAATATTGCCTCTTGGTGTTCTTTATCAGTGACTTCTTCTGGTGATACAATCAGGGAGCTGCTTGTGTTGAAGTATTATTAGTAACACTGGGAGCAGTCAGATCACTTTGGGTGGATTTGCTCTCTCTCCTCCTCTCTGTATAGGAGAGGCAAGGCAAACCCTGCATTTCCAGGGAAACAAAAGGTATTGTTCCACTTCCACTAAAGCTTCTTTTTAAATGAGCGATGATAAATTAGCAAACCCCTGAGTGGAGTTGTTTGTGCTGTGGAAGCAAAGCATTGATCCCCCCCAAGACTCACCATTTTTTTTTGCTCAGCAATCTAATTGGGAATGTATTGAACTGTGACTTAGTTTAACCCTTTGTAGTAATGTTATGAGAAATCCAAATGAGGATAAAGTGGGAATTGGTATTTAGAGTCTCAGAAAAATGTGGCAAATTAACTACAGTTTGCTAATTTTTCATGTTTTCATTGCCTGCTTTTAAAACTCACAGAGAAATAGTGGAGGTCTGAAGAATCTCATTAGAAAACATGATCAGTTCTTTCCTTCTCTATTTTATCTTGAGAAAGAAAGGGGGAATTCAAACTGAAAAGTGTGCCATGAGTAACAATGCAAAGACCTTACTGCATACAAGGGGCTGGACTATAAGAATTATCTGCCAAGAGGCATTTTCAAGGAAAACCACATCATGGGATTTGAGGACACTGTAAAGTTTTACCAGTGCTAACAGCTTTGGCAGCTCTGAAGCAAAGATGATGTGGAGGGCAGTCAGTTGTGAGGCTGCAGCATCTGCTATTTGAGCATCTCCTTTTGCACAGAATCCTTCTGCATGGTGATAAGAGGTGTAGTAGAGGGGCAGGACTGGGCTTTTTCTCTGCCCAGACTTCAGAGTTTCTTGAAAGTGGCACTGAAGTAACCAAGAGTGTGGCAGATCATCTTCCTCTGTGCTGCATTCGCTGTTGAAAGAAATCGTACATGGTGTTTAATTAATTAAGTTTCCAAGCTGTATAATAGCATGTTTGCTGGAGAGAAACTTTAATGGCACCACAAAGTGTCCTTGAGCAAATTAAAAAGATATTACTTTGAAAGGTAACTGCTCTGAGCCACACAGGGACTTGTGGAAGATGCCTGGGATGTCTCAAGCAGAAAGACATGTATTTGTTATCAGGACAGTCCGTGCTCCAGGGCACCCACAGGGAAGGATCTGCCCATCCCAGGAGAACCTTCTAATGAGGCTTCTGCTGAGGAGTTCTGCCCCCAGCCCTCCAGTGGGGAAATGGGTGAAGTTGTGAGATCTGGCAGCAATCCTGCCCACACCCTCAGGGAAACCCATCTATCAGCTGCCTGGTGAACCTGAACCCTGCAAACCCAGTGAGAGGATTCCCACTGCTCTTGGTAGCTTTCGAGTGGGCCATAAATGCTTTGTTGCCATATTGAAGGGTTTTGGGGACAGCAAACTGAGGTGGAGAGTATAAAATGTTAGTCGTGCATCCCATGTCTCCCTCCTTCCCATCTTTTTATGTTTCATTGTCATTTGATTTTCATTTTCCTTTGTCCAGGTCCTTGTTTTCTGGCCACTTAACCTCCTGCAAACCCCCTCTGGTCAGTGGGGTGAGGAGAAGTTCTCAGACCAACTCCTCAGGGTTGTGGATTTTTCACTCGTGGCATCAGAAGAGCAGCTGAGGCAGCCTGGGCCCAAACAGCCCCTGTCACACCTGGATGTCACAGCAGCTTAAAAAACCCTCTACAAATCCATTTCCCACACACCAGCACAGGGTGTGGGGCTGACTTTGGGTGTTCATTTGGATCTGAATTTGCCTGTGTAGAAAGGCACTGGGATTCAGTTCCAAACTCCCTGAGGATGAAGCTTTAGGCTGCTCCCAGAGCCCAGGGGAGGTTTGGCTCAGGCAGTGAGTCCTTAGGATCAGCCCAGGGGTGGAGAGTGAAGCTGCAGGAGATGCTGGCAGTGAGGACTGGGGCAAACTTAAAGCTCATTTCTTTCTGCTTGCTTCTCTGCTGCCTTTCTGGAGGCTGGAGTGCTGTAGCAGAGGCAGGAAAAGCAGGGGTGTCTTCACTTCAGTCCATCCTCTTCCAGCAAAAGGGACCTGGCAGGAGGTGAGGCACGGGAACAGGGGGAGCAGTGAGGGGGTGAGGGTTGCCTTGGGTGTGCCACATTACAAACAAATGCTCATTGGAAGCCTGGCTTTTGGTTTCCATTTCCAGCTCTCCCTGTTGGACTCTTCACTTGGCAAGGCTTTGGATTTTGTACCCTGCCCTCTGTGAGTGCTGGAGGGAGGTTTCCCACACCAGGCTGTTTGGCTTGGAAGCATCTGGGATGTGTCCCAAGCGTGGGGCCAGCCCTGCCCTGCCCCTCGCTGCTGGGGCTGAGTGTGTGCCCAGGTTATGAACCCCAGGATGTCTCCAGCCCGAGTTGTGTTTAGCTGCTGTGTTTTGTGCACTCTGCCAGGTGAATTCCCATTGCTGGTTGTCCTTACAGGCGTGGCTTTGCCCTTCTGTGCCCTCCTCGCTGATGGAGAGGCCATGGCAGGACCTTCACCTCCTGGGGAATGCACATTTATTGCTGAAGTGTTCAGGGTTTTAGAAATCACTCTTGACAAATTCCCCTAACACCAACACCTTTCCCCCTCCTTTCCTGGCTGCTGAATTTTCTTTTGATGAAAGCAAGCAGCACGTGTGCTCAGAGTGCTGGTGAAAGGGAATTTCCTAACTCTGGGTGGACTGTTAGGGCATGTGTGGGCTCCTTTAGGAAAGTGAGTATGTTTGTAATAAAATTTTTCCTGTGCAGAACAGGACTTTTTGATCTAAAAATTCAGTCTGCTTTTTGGCTTCTGTAATGGCTCCCTGGATTGTTGGAAAATCTTGGTTACAAAGTCTGATACAACCTGTGTGCACAGCAGTCCAGTGCAGTGGTTTTTTAACTGGAATTCAGGAACTCTTCAGGGGAAGATTGTTAATGCATCAATATTTTTACTGTGTGTGGTGATCTCACTGATCAGGGATGTTTGCAGCTTGTCAGTCCCATGATTTTCACAAGATACAGGAAAACTGGAGGCACTTTCTAGCCAGGAGTGCACTGGACAGACATTTAACATATAACACAGCAGGCAGCCATGGCAGTGGCTGACCTGGCACCTTTCATGAGGCACGTCAAGCAGCTGTGCTTTGAAAAAGCAGAATGAAAATTACTTTTTATTACCCTCCCAAAGGTTTTGGTAGAAAAATGATGCATAATTGAAATAAAATACTTGCCTATTCTTTGACAGAGAGGTGGAAAGCAATCAGAACTCTAGTTTTATTTGGAAAGAAAGCATTTCTTTTGTGTTTGACTTTTTTTTTCCCTTACTTTGGGTTTTCTTGAATGCTCCTTCCCACCACCCACAGCATTTTTGAACTCCTAATACAATTGCATGAATAAAGCTTAGGATCATTTTAGGCATATTTTCTTTTGCATTTTCCTTTCCCCACTCTTTGGGGGGAAAAAAAGACCCCAAAACCAAAGAAACCCATTTTGTGTAAAATTTCCAAAGTGAAACTGAGAAGAAGAGAGCAGCTGTGTAATTTTGTCAGTCTGTAACTTTGCCAAAATTAGAGAGGCTTGGAAAGGTAGAAAATAAAAAGGGGAGGGACAATAAAAAGCAAGAAAATGAATCTCCTTACTCCTATTTTTTGCATCTAGGAACAGAAAAGAGAAGGAGCTTTGAAAATTTTTCATTATAGCAATGTTAACTTCCACTCTCCTCCCTCCTCCTGCCTCCCCATGTGCTTTCCATATGTTTTGTATTCGGGCTGCTTTCAGGGAGGGAGGCTGTTAGACAAGAGAAGGGTGTGAGTTTCAGAAAGCTCTAATGGGAAGCACCTTGGGTGGTTTTGCCTCCTGAGGAAGAAATTTGCTGTGTGCTCCTGCTTTGGCTCCTCCAGCAGCACCGAGGGGAGGCAGAGCATCCAGGCTGATGCTGCTGGGATTTCCTCAGAGTGCTGGACCCCACTGACAAGCAGTGGTTAACCAGAGCTAAAGAGCATTGCAGGCATAGCTGAGCTGAAGGAGAACCAATGTGAATCTAATTTGACTGGCTTGCTAATTACAAGGCTTATTTTTCAGACTCTCTGTATCCTCACAGGGTGGAGGGGTGTAAGAGCTGGGTGAAGAGTTTCTCTAGGAACAGAAGTTCCTGCTGCTTAGGGCTGTTTGGTCCTGCTGCAAGGGAAGGGTTCCAGATGCAACTGGATTGCTTGGTGCCAAAGAGATATTCAGTGAAATGTTCAAACTTTGCAAGAGATCAGTGCAAATGAATTTCTGGTTCTTATGCTGGGCTGAGTTCACCACCACAAGGAGTCACAACACTCCCCTTGCCTGCTCTTGCTGTATTTTGTGATATGATCTACACCACACACAGCCCAGACTGTTAAGCATTTCCTTATAATGCATAGGTGAGTGAAAAGGGATTTGCCATCTCTTTTGGGACTCTCCTAGGCCTTTACAAATTGTATCAGGAAAATCACTAGCAGGAATAGGGGCTTCCTGCTGAGCTTCCTGGCCAGTGTCTTTAAATTTAGTATACTTATGATGGGGAAAGTAAATTTACTTTAAATAAGGAGAACAAGAATGGTTGATCTAGTTTCTGTCCATTGCTTATCAACAAGATTTGCCTGTCATGTGCTAAGCTGTGACTGGAGCAAGTGAGCAAGCTGAACATGTCTTGAAGAACTCTTATTATTTAAGAAATGAGTTCTTCATTCTCTTGTTTGTTTTTCCTGTTTCTGTAGAGTGATTTTCCTCAAATTTTTTTTTAAAGTATGATGGAGCTAAACCTAGTGACAAATTCTTAAGAATTTGTAATCTGAACAGGATTGCATCCCGAAAACGCCTTTTTTTTAAAAAAAAAGCAGGTTTAGTTTCATGATCTGCTTCACTCTATTTGTCCTGTGTAATTTGGATAGTAACAGATGCCATCATATGTGGTTTTGATCCATGAGAGACTATTTCTTGTTTGAGCCTCCTGATTTCAGGAAAAAGAACTCATGTTGCCAAAATCCAAATGGATGGGCTAAGCAGATTCCTTTGGCCTAGCAAGAGTTTGTTTCACCCTGTTAATTGGATGAAAATGGCTTCTGGAATTAGTTCTGCAGGGAAATGCTCATCTTTGCAGATGCAACACTTACTCCTGATTGTCTCACAATCTGGTTTCAGCAAACATTCCAGTTCTCTGGTTTCAGCAGGCTGGGTTTTTTGGTGAGAAATACAATTTGCCAAGAAACACCAGCAAGGGGAAGGTGAAAGGAACACAAGCACAGCCCAGGCAAGGTACTGGTGTGGCCATGTGAGCCGTGTTTGTTCTGGTGGAGATACTGAAAGCAGCCCTGGATTCAGCACTGCTCTCGTGATACCAGCTCTGTGTCTGCTTTGGTTGGGGTGATATACTGTGTGGTGTGTTTGAAAGCAGGATATGCCAAAATTAGAACCATTTATCTGCCTGCCTTTTCCTTCCCTCAAATGTACTACTTTCAGCCACAAGGCCTTGATCAAAACCAGTTGTGATTTTCGTTCTTTTCTGGTAAGAAGGGTGGAAGAACAGGGTGAATATTTATTGTTTTCAGTCCTTTATCTCTCTTTGTTGGTTTCTTTTTTTTCCTGGGATGGCTTTGTTTTGCAGATTGGAATTGGAAAGGCAGAGTTGACTTTTCTGTCTGAGGAAGTGGCAGAGGAGTCCCAGGGCGAGCTGACCTGGTTGTAATGGCCATGGCTGCAGAGAGCTGCTCTGCTGTGACAGAGCTGAGCTGTGTGCAGGGCCAGCCCATGCACATCAGGGGGTCTGGGTGATGAAGAAAAGAGGTGGACTGACTCTGTCCTTTGGAACAAAACCCCAAAATCAGGAGCAGGCAGAGCAGGGGCATTTTGCCACCGAGAGGTGAGTGCTGGGATAACTTGTCATCCTCTTTGGTTGAGCTGCACATGACTGCACCATGGAGTCAGCCTTGTCAGGGACTAAATGTGCGCCTCAGTAACTTACTGGATATTCAGACTGACAGGGTTTTCCCAGTTTATTAGGCTCATTTGAAGAGGAAGCTGGATGCATTTTGCTAGCACAGCGTTTTGGACACCTCTGTGATCTTCAGCCACACTCTTCAACCTGAATGTAAATTCTCATTTAATATAGGGCTTCCTTTTCCTTTCCCAAGTAAGTAGAGTGCAGTACCCAGCTATTTGGGACTCTGAGGCTGCCTTGTCATTTCCCAGAGATGTAAGGGTTGCACAGGGTGCCCTTCCCTCAGGCCCCAACAGCAGCTGCTCACTTCTCCTGATCTCCTGTGCCATGAGCAGCTTCCTGAGTGGACCTGTGAGCCACCCACCCAGTTCCCCTGTGGACCTGTGAGCCACCAACCCAGCCAGTTCATCAAGAGAGAAGGTGCTGGAAACTGGAGGTGAGATCTGACAGAGCCTTGTGTTGAGTCTCACTCGAAGGCAGCCCTGTCCCAGCAGCTCCCAACGAGGGGCAGAGGTGGTCACCTCCTCAGGAAAGGCTTTTTATGGCATGTAGAAGAACAGGATAGTGGGTCAAATCTGCGGGACAGATGTTGAAATGTTCTGCTTGGCTTCTTGCATGTAGGGGACAGTGGGATAAATTCCTGCTGCTTTGGAAGGGTGTGATGGGCAGTGATGAAGTGGAGGAGGAGGCTCCTTTACCTTACCCATCTAAAGTCTGCATGACAGCAGCAATAATTTGACCCTAAATTCTGGAGTAAAATTCCCAAAGACTCAAGGTGGGTTATTTTGGGCTGCCTACTTGCTCTGTCTGTGGAGGAGGTTATCTGAATAGATCTGTCCAGACATTTCTAGAGTTTCTCTTTCCCTGGCTATGCCGTGCTCAGTGCTCAGCTTGGCTGTTCACAGCTGACTAAATCCTTTTAAGAATGAGTCACTCCTAAATGAGAGGTGACAATGGATATGCAGACAGCGAGAAGTCGAGAGTGAGATAATGAATATTAGAGAAAGGCTAAACTAAATGGGGACTGAGCAGTATAAACTTGCAGCCCTTATAAATAGCACTGCACTGAAGGGATGGGTTTTATTTAGAAATGTAGTTCCCAAGGAGAACTTAGATTTCCTGACCCATAAATTTGCATCTGTGAACTTGTCCTTCCTTCCCAGCTGTTAAAAGAGAGATAGGTTGGCACAGGTTACTATTCACCAGGGAGATTCCAGAGACAACATCCCTCTCATACTCATTGAAGTTGTGGTGTTGGTGTCTGATGAAATGATGCTCTTCCCTGCCAGTCAGCCTTGCTGGCCTTGAGCAGAGGAAAAACTGCTTGTCCCAGGCTGTCAGTGTGAAATCCTGTGTGGGGAAATGCCCCAGTGGCTCATGGCTTCTGCTCTGTGTTCTGGCCTCAGTGGCTGCTTTCATTCTGGAGGCAACTGTACCTCAGCAGAGACCCAAGTTACCCCGTGCTTTGTTTTCCACATTGATTTGGGGTGGACATTGGCACAAGGTCATTGCCTAAGGCAGAGATTTTCAAAGAGCTGAAGGGAGTTAATTGTCCAAATCCCATTAAAATGCAATATAATTATAAAATCTCGTTAAAATGCCATATAATTAAATAGCTTTATTTTATTTTAGTTATTTATGTTTTGTGCCATGCACAGTGGGTTTTGTGTGTGCATCTCTGTTAAAAGCACTCAGCAAGATGAATGTCCCTCCTGGTGCTGAAAATTAACCATTTACTTTTTCTAATTTAGCAGTATAAAAAGGAATTGTTTGACTATTTAACAAAGGTGGTGTCTCAAGACTTCATTTATCTCCACTTACATTAAAAATCTCTGACATGACTAAAAAGACACATTATTGCTTTTGTCTTAAAATAAACAAATCAGACTGTGAGGCAGCCAGCAATTCTGAAATAAAATGAGAAAAGGACCTTTTAGATGAAATTGTGGCAGAGAAGTGGAAGATAATCTAGTGGAGTTGTCATATTGGCTTCCTGTGGCTTTCAGTTATAATTGAATTAAATGTAATTTAGCTGTACATAGATGACACAAGCAGAAGGGTGTCTGAACATTGTCTAGTAGCTGTGGGAGAAGCAGTGAAGGAACTGAGAGAATTTTGCCCATTAATAAATAAAATGGCTTGTGGGGATTGGGTTCTTAAATTTCTTCTCTGTGGAAATCTGAAGCTGGAAGCAGAAGGGTTTTGGCAGGGGAGGAGGTTACTGTGTGTGTGTAGAAGCCATTGGCACCTCAAATGATAATTTGGGCTAAAGGTTATCCTGGGGCATTGTTTGGATCTTTGGTGAAAAGTTATTTTCAGATTGGTCCCAGACAAAACTTCATAACACTCTGAAATATCAGCTTTGCAGAACTTCTTCCCTTTGGGAGTGATTCATTGTGGCAGCTGGAATTTTCTATTTAAGTTTGGTTAGGTTTTCTTTTCAGTAGTGATATTTTTACCTCTGCTTTTAAAAGTTTAGGAAAAAATGTGCTTCCAGTTAGAAAGATGCAAGGGGGAAGTACTGAACTGATGAAGAAAGGGTGTTTTCCCCCTTTGCAAAAATCAGTGGTTTGTGGCATGAAGATTTATTAGTTTAGGAACAGTTATGTTGGCCACAGTGGCACTGACAATGCAGGGACATAAATGTCCACCATGTAAACCCTTATGTTTTCTTATCACTTCTTTGTTGCTCATCTTTGTAACTTTAGTATTAGGCAGCAACCTATGATAGATTGTTGAAAATATTTACTTATGCATCCCTTAACCTAGATTTGCACATTTGTCTTCGTGCTGACGTGATTGGGAATGCAAATTTGGGGATATTTCTGCTTAGCAGCCAATATTGTATCTAAGTCCTGTTTAATCTCCCCCACATGCTGAAGAGCAAAAGGCCAGAGCTGTGCTGCCCAGTGGCACAGGAAAGGTCCTGTCCTGCTTGGAAGTGATTAGAGAGTCCTGCTGCTGTCAGCTTTTGGAGTGAAGTGTTGCCAGGTTACTTGACCAGTCAATAATGAATGCTCATTAATGTGTTCTCTGCTTCTTGATGACAGTTGTTTGATAGCCTGATCAATTTGTGATTGCCATTTGTGTGATGGCCTCCTGCTGCTTTACCCTGGCCTTTTGTTTTAAGAAAGAGGAGAGCAAAAATATGAGAGCCTGTGTTTTTTTCTGAGCTTTGGGGATGAGGTTTAAATGCCAGATTTTTTTTTTTATAATTTGCATCAGTATTCAAGATCAAAATCTCTTGCAATCTTTTCTGTGACAACACTGAAAGTATAAATATAGAAATCACAGACAGTTCCCTGGAGACTGAAGGCCTAATATGTGAATAATCTCACCTCCTACTTCATAACAATATCATAGGGAAAAAAAAGGTGTATTATGCATATCTGCAGCTCTGCTTCCACAGTGTCTAGTCTGGTGTGTGAAGTGTGTGTGTGTAAATATTTGAAGGGTAGATCTCAAGTCCCCAGTCTGGGGGTGAGACTACACAAATAAGGTGCTATAACTTGGTGCTAGCAGTTGTTAAGATTTGGAATCTGCCCAGGAGCCAGAGCACACTGCAGCTGGGCTTGCAGCTCGTGCAGTTAATGCAAGGCATAAATGTCACCAGAGTTCATCAGTATTGAGGGGTTTCATGTGCAGGTAGTCATGCTATCCACCTAAAAGGCACAAGTTACCTCATCAACTGTATTTAAAATGGCACTCGAGTTCTGCTTGGTCCTCAGCAAGCATCTCTGGATCATAAAATCATTCTGAAAGTGGCAAAATCCAGCTAGATTGACTAATTGTGAAATTAATTATGGAATTGTTGGAGGGAGTTGTTTCAGACTGCAGAGGCTGAGGCTTTGGGTGTAAGGGAAGGAACAACCAGACCCCGTGGGTTCAGAAAAGTCTGACTAAAGCACTTGACCATGAGCTCTTTCAGTTCCTACTGTTACATCCAGAATCTCTCTGTCTCTATGTGAGTGTGTATGTATGTATACATACATGGATGTATGAACACACTGTACACATGCATGTGTATATACATGTGTGTATCTGTGTGTGTTTATATAAATTGTGCAAGTCAGAGCACTGTTGAGTGGCAGTTGTATTTCTCCCAGTCTGGGCAGGGTGAGGAAGGGAACAGGGATGCTTTTGTGAGGGCAGCAGAGGGGGTGGTTGTGCCCAGGGTGTGCCATGAGCTCTGGGTCTGTGTGGCACAGAGGGATGCAACCCCTGTGGCTGCAGCAGGCAGCTGTGTCCAGCCTGCTGGAACAGGGCTATTGCTGCCTGCTCTGTGCTGTGTTCTCTGCATTCCTTCTGACATCTCTTGCTAGCACAAACCTCTCCTGTATGTGCTTAAGCTAAAGAGAAAACAAACCCAACCAAATGCCTTTAGAGTCAGTCCTAATTTTCTGGTGCTGCTTGTCCATCTAGCACAGACAGGACTGTGCCAGTGGCTTCCTGAACAGCACTGGGTGTGTTGCTGTGTTTAGGAATTTTATAAGAACTGTTTGCAGAAAGTATCTCCTTTAGATCAATTCAAATGGATGCACAGGTCAGACAGTGATTCATGGACAACGCTAATCAACTCCAAGTCTGCTGAACTGCAGATTACTCCAGAATTGCTTTCTCAGTGCCCCACTCCCACAGGAAAGCTGAAACAGAATGTTGGTCAAACAGGACAGGCAGGAGTGATTTTCCTGTGAAAAGCAGTAACTGCCAAGGCCTAACTGTTGAGAAAGGATTTTTTTTTTGGTAGATGGGAACTTAGTGGGGCCAAACCAGCCCAGCCTAACCAAACCTCCACACTGTAAGCCTGCTTGGTTCTGACTCAAAGACTTGATTCATGGCCCTGGTCCCTCTAGGCTGGGATTTAGTGATGTAATTCCCAAAAGTTTTGATAGATGGAAAGTGATTAGAAGATCTTGCAGTGTGTTAACGAATCACTCACAGATGAATGTTGATTTATTTGCAATATAAATCACCCTAAATGAAATGGACTGATTTATCCAGCTTACTTGTAGCAGGAGGGACTGATTTAATGATGCTGAGCCCAGCCATTAGTGTACCATGTCCATAAATCACAGTGGGCATGTGTTAAACTGGGATTTATAAACCCAGTCAGAGTTTCTGACTTCACCCTGTAGCTTTGATGTTGGGCACCTTGAAAGTTCTGTCAGCTGTGAGAAGTATTTCCAGGCAGAGGACACTACTGACACCACCTGACCAGGGATGTCCTCCCTTGCAGCCTGGGCATGCTCTGCAGTTTGGGATTTGGACATCAGATCAATAATCTTCTGCTTTCCCTTTCTCACTCCCAAGTCAGCAGAAAGAAGTGACATGGCAGAGTCCTTCCTGATGGGCACAGGGGGAGAAGGGAGGGTGTGGTTACTGCTGCTTCCTTTATTGCCTGCTGATTTGTTTAGTGCCAGGAGATCAGTGTGGGGAAGAGGGGGACAGGATTTAAAGGGGGAAGGAATTGCTACCGTCCTTCAAGCTGACTTCCTGAATTATTCACGATGTGGTGTTTCACCTTGTAATTCTCACACTGATGGTAATAGGTTTGTAGCTGAACCTGGCAACTGTGCAGAGAACCGAGCATCCTCCCCATGCCTCACAACAAAAATTTACTTGCAGGTCTGTGCTGCACAGAGTAGGTTTTGTGAGCTATGAAATACAGCTGTGGTTTTGCCCTGCAAAGCTGTGAGCTTTCCATCTTCATAAATTTTTATTTTACAGTAGTACTGGGCTATGGGGAGCCATAACTGGCCAGCTCTGTGATAAAGATGTGTAATTCATGTTTTTCCACCAGGACATCCAAGGTGCAGGAGTTGCTTTTAAATGAAATTACTTGTTTCATAATTGCAGGTAAGCATTGCTATGCTTTTAAAATGGAAAGTGGCTTTGGCTGCTGGAACAAAAGAGAATTTTAATTAGATTGGGAATTAAAGCAAACTATCCCTCACCACACTCTTCCCCAATGCTAGGTAATGCCAGATGAGGCTTGATTATAATTATAGTGTCATGAGTGTTAATGCTTTCTAATGTACATAATGATGCCTTAAAAATGACCTCCTGCACATGGAGATTTATCAAGTTATTATCATTGCTGTATATCTAGATTAATCAATCATAAACAGAGCTGCAGGAGGGCTGAGGAAATTCTCTGAACTGAATGTTCTCCTGAGACCTAAAACTGGACAGGTTGGCTGAATTTCTGTGACTTTAACTTCCAGTTTCTCCCTTGCCTGTGGTTTGATCCTGGGTGTGTGATGCTCAGCAGGAGGGGTGGCTGTACAGCCCCTCAATGGGAGTGAATATAAATGAACTTTCCATTCCCAAAATAAATTAATATTCAATGAATTCCTAATATAAATGAACTTCCCATTCCCCCAACAGGAGTGTTCCTCCCCAAAGGATCACAAACTTCCATTTCCCCCAACAGGAGTGTTCTTCCCCAAAGGATCACAAACTATCTGCTTGTTTCTTGGACTTGGTGCTTGCTCCTGCCCCAGCCCTGCCATGGAGGAGGTTTGCTGGGCTCTCTGGAGCAGCAGGTTTTGACAGACTGAGGATTTTTCCCAGGTCTCAAGGTAATGTTCAGGCTCTGTGCTGCAGTGTGACCACCTGAACAGCTTCCAGATTGCAGAGGGCCAGTGCAAACCCTGACAGAAATTTTGGTAATTAAAAGCTGTAAAGCTAAAAAATTGTGATTGTGAGAAAGACTTCTGTGAGCAATAAACCATCACTGAACATTGTTGCAATTTCTAGCATTTAACTAGGAACATCCAGTGCCACAGAGAAATATTAATTCTCCTTTTTTTCCCTCCAATTATCATCATCATTGCAAGCAGCACTGTTTACAGTTCTGCTTTTGTCTTTAGAACTAACAGCTCTCTTGTTTAACAACTGTAGGGAAATCTGGGGCAGTCCCAGTTTTGCTTGGTGACACTCAGAGCATTAAATGTTGCAATGAAATCCCAGTTCTCCTGAAATCAACAGCAACGTTTTTGCTGACATCAGAAGAGGCAATGTGCGTCTGTGGATGCTTTCAGGTTTTTCCTGGAAAAGCCAAAATAAGGCTAATCTGATCTCAGCTGATGTAATTTCAACTGAATAATTATTATACAGTGGTTCTGAGATCCCTGAGCAGATAAGATCATCTGGTAAAGAAAGGGCTGCACGAGGCAGTGTCAGACTGCTCCACAGACATTGTGATCCTGGCCACAAGTCAGGAGATGCTTAATGTGTGTTTAATTAACAGCTCCTGTGATTTCAGGGAGAGGATTTGCATGCCTAACCTTCAGAAAATGCTGAAATTCCCAAACCATGCCTAAATGAAGATCTAATACACAGACAGCCTTTCTTGAATTTTAGCTTTCTCTGCCTGGCAGCCCTGACCTTCTGCAAGCCTGTGGCGGGCTGATAACTTGTTTTTGTGGATAGTCCCAGCCAGTTTAGTTAATCTAGCAATGGTGATGGCTTCAAAATTCAAAATACACAAGATCCTTAAACTGCATGGACTGTGCTTCCCTGCTTCTGGGAATTTAAAAAGGGAGAATGCTGTTAAGAGGAGCACTATGTGTGACTGTAAAATGTAACTACAGCACAATAAACCTTTATCACTTATTAACATCCCTAGCAAAACCAGAGCAGAATGGAGGATCTGGTAGAGCCTTCCAAAAGTGCCCAGGGCACACTGGGGTGTGTGAAGCTGCTCTCTGTACTTTGCCAGCTCTCAGGAATCACCTGTGTCTGGAGAGGTGGAGAGAAGATGGATGCTCTCTTACAGAGAGCTTTTTTCATTTTTTTTCTTTGGTTTCTTCTTGGTTTTTTGCTTAGATCAGTGTTGAGATCAAAGGCATTCCGATGGGATTGACAAACAACTTTTTTTTCTGTGGGAAAGAAGAAAGAGAAATCCAGTAAGTTATTTTGCACAACTTTCTACTATACCAGCCATGTTAATTGAGTTTGCTCCTGTGGTTAAACTAAAATGGATGTTGATCATATTTTTGGACAGGCTTTTGGCTTCTGCCCTGTGAAAACTGCCTCCTTCAAGTGAGAGTTCAGCCCTTAGAGCTCTTCACCAGGCAGCCTCTAAGCAGTCAGGCTGTTTACCATTATTTTTGCTCTGTCAGTCCCAAGAGATCCACTTGCTGATTCTCTGGTCACGTCACTGTGCCTCTGAAAAACTCAGCAAATATGAGATAACCACCGTGCTTGTTTTCCTTTGAGCCTGCCTCAGATCCCCTCTCAGCTGGGAAGGGGATGTGCTGCTCTTACCTGGCAGAGGGCAGACAGGAACTGAGGCTCAGTTTCTGTGCTCTCCATTGCTTCAGCTCTCTGTCCTTTCATGGGGTTGCAAGTGGTGGAGGACAGGGACAGACAGACAGACAGACATCCTTCCTGCTCGTCCATGGTGCTGTGATCCCTCAGCCAGTGCCTGGAAACCAATATATTGATTAATTCCTTCCTGGAGTGAATTCCTACAGGAGCAGGAATGAGCTACAGATGCCTTTAGAGGATCCGTTCCATTGCTGACCAGTGTGCTTTGAACAGTGGTTTCCTTTCAGCCGTGTCTCTCCCCACAAATGTTTTATCCATTTCTTTGAATTTCTTCTCTCCTTTCATTTTCCTTTTACATTTCTACCTTATGAGGCAAGTAAGGAGACCATCACAAGCTCCGTGCCTGCAAGGAGACAAGGATGAGTTCACCAGTGTTTTGATGATGATAAATAGTCATTCCAGGTGCTGCCAGGCTTTCGGAGGAGATCTACAGGCAGAGATTACCATTTCCTTACTGGGAATGTCTGCATAAACCATCATCCAATCCAGCATATAATCCTTCTCCTTTTCCCCTCTAACAGTTTGTTTCACTGCTTTGGGGTAGTTATTCCCAACAGAGTTTCCTGATGCCTCCCTGTAGATATGCTACAAGACAATTCCAACTGGCAATTCATGCTGGAGAGCAAACGTGGGGCAAGTGATGGGGAGGCACAAATTATCAGAGAGCCTGAATTCAGCAAGATGCCATTTTTCTCCTCTGGGCATTCCTCCTTGCACAGCTTGCTGGTTTTGTGGCCTAGTTTTAATGAGAGGTTTTTGACAATAGTTGTGAGTGTTGACATTCTCCTCTATTTTATTTTTTTCCTTCTTTGGGTTTGAGCTGAGCACACACTGGAGTGAGGAAGCTCAAGAGTGTCGGATTCAGTTCTACTGACAGCAGGTATCATGTCCTAGAGTCTGCTTTATAAATGCCCAAAGATGGTTAAACATTTCTTTCCCCCATTATTTCTATTGAAAAGTAGTTTCTGCCTCATCCTTCTGGTCATAGAAACATTCTAATTTCCAGTGCAAATTTGCTCATGGCCTTTTTATTCTTTGGTTATTTCTAGTCACTGATCTTGACTAGCTATTTCTCTTCCTTGGTGTTTGCTTTTTAGTTATTTCTGGATTGCAGTGATGACCCTTCTTAGCCTCTGTTTGGTTAAGCTAAAAAAAGCTGGCTACTCTGAGAGGAATGTGCCTTATTCTGATTATCCTACCAGTCTTCGTCAGACTCTGGGTTTTTTTACAACACACACGTACTGGAGATCAGTATGTGAGTGCTGAAGAGGGGCCCCACCACACCCTCTGTGTCCTGGCTGGTTCCTCCAGGTTCTGACTTATTTTAAAATAGCTTTGCTCATCACAAGAGTCACATGTGATTTTCAGTAAATAGATGGTTTTGTTTTTTAAACCGAAATGTCCATCACCATTCACTGAATGCAAAAGCAAATTCTTTCCTGTGCAGACTAAGGAATGGTGTGTAATTCTTTGGTGTGTAATTCTTTGGTGTGTAATTCTTTGGTGTGTAATTCTTTGGTGTGTAATTCTTTGGTGAGTTTGAGGATGGAATTTTTGCTGGGACAGTCCAGGTGCTGAAAGCACTTGAATAGTTTGCCTTCCTCTGTCAGAGCAGGAGAGTTATTGCCATCAGTCCTTTACACTGCTCTACTTTAAGTTTCAGTCTCTCCTTCTCTAGGCAGGATCGTGTTTTGAAGTAAGGAATGGAACATTTAAATACAGCAGTTACAGGTTGTGTCTGGACTCTCTGATAATTTGCAAATCACTGCAAAACTCCCAAACCCAATGGAATAAATTCCATATCAGAGAAGGTTTTCCAAGGCAGCCCAGGTGCTGCAGAGGGTGGGCCTGATGCAGTGAGGTCTGAGAAAAATCAGTGAGTGGAGTTATTGTGGCATTTGAAAGTAGGGGAGGTGCAGGTAGGAACTTCAATGTAGTTGTAAGCCAAAGGTCAAAATTTCAGTCAGGGTAACAGAGGGATTGATGGCACTGTGTGGCTTTCTGCCAGCTGAAGATTGGGCCTAATATTTGTTTTCCCAAGTAAAAGGGTCCAGTCAATCAGGCAGCCTGCCTGGAGAACAAAGGAGCAGAACAGATTTTAATTGCCCAATGGCCATTCTTTCAGCGCAGATCTGTGCTTATATGCCAAAATAATTTGGGTTTGTGTCTGACACAGGAGATCTGGCTTGTGGAGGGACTTCAGGCTGGGCTGTTATTCTTGGAGGACTGGGGAAATGAGAGTATCCTCCCTGCCCTTAGAGTATGCACCTGAAGACACCTTCCAGGTAGGAGCTGTTTTCTGTTGGTGGCCAGAGTGGGAATGATGTGCAAGCTCTCTTCAGAGAAATGTGAGAGGGGAAGGAAGAGAGAGAGAGAGAAGGGACATAAAGGTCCTGAAGGGCTTTCTTCAGCCTGGCTTAATTTGGAGGTGGCACTTCATATGTCAATTTAAATTAAGCCATTTCAAAGAGCACCCACCCCAGAGCCTCTGATGCACTCTTAAGACAGCAAGTGTGGGGCACATTGGGTGACTGACACAGCTGAGGACAGGGAGGGAGCAGCAGGAGGAGCTGAGATGAAACATTTCATGGCAGGGCTGCTTTGTCCCCTGCCATGTGTGATCACATGTAATTACCAGGCTGTAGTTCCACCCCTGTTTTCTTTATCACATGTTTGGGCCTGGTGTTCTGATGTGTTATGTCCAAGTATCTCATACTTATGCCGTGGTTTTCTGCAGCCCTTCTGATCTGAGTAAGGTTTAAATAAGAGTCTTGCCTGGGTGTTGAACAGTTAATGTTCTAGGAAGCTAACACCTGCATCTGCAGCCTTGTCCCCTCCTATGCAGCTGAATAGCATTTCATGATGGCAGGGAAATAATTCAGTACCACCAGGCCCTGCTCTGTGGGCAGTGAATAAGCTCAAGTGAAGCAGAGGTCATTCATGTTAATCTGAAGCAAATAGGATTGTGGGACTGGGGGAAGAGGGTGAACCCCCTTTCATGTACAATTTCTATAGCTCAGAGGCTTAGGAAACACTTAATAGTAAACATTTGCAAAGAATCCATGCCATTAACCTTTCCTGAGAGGAGAGACAAATGGTTTTCCTGCTTCATTTTGTGCAGGTCTGGAACTTTGGTATGTATGCAAATCGTGCTGGGTGGCAGTGTCTCATACAAATCAGCTTGAAATGCAGAGGCAGCCATGCAAGCAAAATGGCTTGTCTTTCCCTGCAGCTGCAATGAGGCTTCTAGCACAGGAGAGCTAGGCAGGGAGATTGGAAAGGAAGCATCAGGAAGAGAGAAGAAAACCAGAAATCCCCCTAAAATGCTGTCCCACTAGCCAAAAGCTTTGTGTTCATGCTACAGTGCTGTCCTGTGGTTTTGATGATCTGAGGAGCATCCAGCACTGTTTTATTTTTCTTTGGGTTTTGGAGTGTGCTTATCCTGACTTCTCAAGGCAAGGAAATCTATGATCAGCTCATGGCTGTGCAGAACTGGGTAGGGGATGTTTGGGAAGAAGAGACGAACAGCACTTTTTTGAGATCAGGACTGAAATGGGCATGGAAGATAACAGAGATGTGAGACATAGGCAGGAATAACCTTTGCAGGAATATTGACTGCTCACAGAGTGGGTTAGGGCTGGGCATTACATTGTGCTGCTGCTGTTCTCTGTTCCAGATCCTTTATGGATCTGTGAATCAGGTTTTTTCACACTGAATCAGTTTAACAGTAGCTACTGATACACCTGCATAGAATCATCCTAATTATAAACCTAATGTGTCTCCAACCCCTTTGCAATATTTCTTTTGAGTTGGGTAGGCATCAGGCATTTATATTTCCAGGACTATTCTCTCCCCCTTATACTGTGCTTTTCCATCAAGTGTACCAGGAGCAAGTATCCAGCAGGGTGGACTGAGCTTGACTCTCTGAGTCTGCAGTGTCTCTTGGTTAACATGGCAACAAGACCAAATGTTATTTAATTTTAATGATAGGTGACAGCAAAACAGAAGAGGAAAGGGAATGGAAGCTGATCAAAGTTCATAAAGACATGTACTTCCTTCCCTTTTTTTTTTTTTTTTTCTTTTTCAGCCAGATCCCTCTGGAGTTCTGCCTCTTTTGACCCTGCTGGGCTGAATTTTGCGGGGCTCTGAGTATTTGTGGAAAGGGGCTCATCCCTGATGAAGCAGGGAAAGGGGCTGCTTGGCATCGCCAGCTTCTCTGTGTAAGTGCAGACACTCCCTGTGTTCAGGGAGGTGAGCTGGGAGAGAACAGAGATGTGGCTGCAGCTTCTCACTGTGCCTCGCTGAATTGGTTCCTGTTTGCTCTTTGATCTTTTTTCACACTGAGTAACAGGCAGCATGACTGCAATGTGATGCTCTGGCTGCAGACTGCATTGTCTTATTGAAAAATGAATTGCCTCAGAGCCTCCAGTCTATCTCCTGAGCTATTTCCTGTTACAGCTAGGAAAGCTGGGACTTCCATGTGATTTGGAAGTCAGAGTTCTGATGCACAGTGAAATCCTGTCTCTGAGTTCATTCATTACTGCTTCTGATCCCTTCTTTTCCCTTCCATTATCTCAAATGCTTTTGGAAACTTCATTTGCAATGCACTGTATCGTCTCACTTGAGTTCCCTTCTGTGGGCATCATAGTTCAGTAGGAAACACAATGCTGGTGTGAAATGTTTGCAGACAAGATAGGGAAAAATGCATCTGTGAGTTATTAGGGGTGAGAGTAATGTCTTTTACCTTTGGAGCTGACAGATGTTTTTTGCCTCTTCATCTGCCAAACACTTACACTTTCCAGCACTGTCTGCATCTGGGGGTTGTGTCTTGGCAGGGAATTATGTTGGACAGGCAGCCTGGGTGAAACTGCCTTGGGCATCTCCTGAGTGCTCTGGCTCTGTGGCTCAGCCCTTCTGCACACTTGTATTGGTTTTAGCATTTCACTCAAGTCACTGATTAATTGATTCTGTAGTGGGAGATTTTGGTATTTTATTTTGTAACTGTTCATCCTGACATGAACTGCAGGTTTCCATAAGAACCTGGGCTGTCCTCTTCCCTTGGACCTGAACATCTCCTTCCCCCAGCAGTGACAGCCTGTGCTTGTCACACATCTGCCTCTGCACAATGGTGGCAACAGTTGGGTTTTTTCAGTGAGTTCCTGATCAGACCTGGCTGGAGATTAAGCAGTTTAAATCCAGCTTTTTCACTGAGCGGACCATTGCTCTCTATAAATAATCTTTGCACAAAACCCCCTCTTTTAATTGTGGTAGAGTTGTCCTGTTCATGTTTGGAGGTCAAATCTTTGGTTAATGTTTCATTTCTGTGGCCTTTTGTAAATTGTGTCCATCCCATTCCTACCGTGTTCCTGGCAGAAGGGGAGGAGAGATACCATGACACAAGTAATGCCCTCATTTCTCCAGCTTCCCTGTGATACAGATATGTGATTGCCACTTGTTTTTGCAGGTTTTGGCAGAAATAGTCTAACTCCAGCCACTAAAAGCATACTGGACTCGTGTTGGTTTGAATTGCTAAGGTGCAGGAGCTGTTTTCTAGAGGTGCCAAACACCTGGGAACTTTGAAACATCAAGTGTTTGGTGCTTCTAAAACCAAGTTCACTGTGGAAAGAAGCGCTAGGAGGAGGAGCCTTTTGTATTTTTAATTCTCTCTCCCTTCCTTGCAGGCATCCATATCCAGTGGTGCTTTCCATGAGCACAGTTGGTGCCTTGCTGCAGTCACTGGGTTTCCACCCCATCTTAGGGCTGCTCCACTCTCTCCACGGTTACAAGGTGTTTTCTAGCTTGCAGCTTAAATGTATGGACAACCTATACCTGCTGCCAACATCACAAGGAAGAAAGGCAAGATGCAAAGGTTGTATTTTAATTAGGCTACAATCTAATTAACTCACATGTGAGAACAGGGAGACTGCACACTGTCATTTTCTTGCTCATTCCCAGCTCTTTGGGGATTTGTTACCAATGTTTCTCTCTCTGTGGGAAGAACCTGGGAGCCAGGAGTTCTGAGCTCTGTTTCTGGCAGTGCCATTGCTTCACTTGTGACTTTGTGCAGGTCTGTTTGGATTTTGCTTCTGGGAGTTTACAAATGTAGGAGAGAGACTAACACACTTCCTTCACTTCTCAGCATTGATTGTGAGCCCTAATTAACACTTAGAAAGGAAGGGGCTTTAGACTACAGGGTGCTGCAGCCATAAATTGCTGTGGGAATATAATTAATAAATAATAGCACATATGGTACAGGAGTTCCCACACTGCATATTCTAATGGTTTATTTTCATTACTTGTTCACTGCATACAGTCCATATCAGTCATACTATAGATCTCCTTAATTTTTCATTACTGCTTGAGAAAAACCTAGGTAGGAAATAGTAATACTTTCCCTCGTAAAGTACTGATTTAATGGTACTGTGATCCCAGATAAAGGGAAACTCTTAGAGTGTCCTGCTGTTCTTTGGCTGCCAGTTCTCAGATTCCTATCA
The DNA here is from genome assembly GCA_013400075.1 of Hippolais icterina. Lineage (NCBI taxonomy): Eukaryota > Metazoa > Chordata > Aves > Passeriformes > Sylviidae > Hippolais > Hippolais icterina. Next base: position 424,702 of record VWYN01011934.1, read on the forward strand.
TGGCCCTGGTCACAAGAGAATGGAACAGTTCTGACCAGATGTCTGACCTGCCATGCAGAATGATCACAAACTTTTATCCAAAGATTTCCACTTCAAGCTCAACAATTTCTGCTTAGATTAGAGCAGATCATTTAGACAGACATCCAGTGAGGATGCAGAAACTGTGAGTCACTCGTGGCAGAGCCATTCTTTCTGGCCCTCAGCACACCCTGCAAGATTCCTGGCATTCTGAGTCTTGGGGTTCTCTTTGCAGCTGCAGTCCTTGGACACTGGGGTTCCACAGGGCCAGGCAGTCTCCTGAGGAAGAAACCAGTACAGGAATATATTGGGTGGACATCTTTTGTGTTGATGTCTGGTTATCCAGATAGTGGAAGCATCACTAAAAATCTCTTGACATCTCAAGCATTTCCTTAATTCTTATGCTTAATCCTACCAGGGAAACCTGTTCATTTTACTTGAACAATTAGTGTAGCAGATTATAGAATGGATCTACCTGATTTATTTCCAGCAGTAGTGAGACCAGAAAGTTTGGGATATTGGAGAAGGCATAGAATTATTCCCCTGCTAGGAAGGGGACAGGAGCCAATGGTAGCTGTGTGCTCTGGATCTGGAGAGCTCCACACTCCACTTTGGAAAGTGGCTTTGGAAAGGTTAATGGAGAAGGTGCCAGCAGATGGCACTCATGAATGCACAACATTGTCTCGGGGTTTTGAAGGGCCCCAATCAATTCTGGCATGTGTAGCAAAAAGTGCAGAACAGGGCAGCATTCTCCTGCTGAAGTCAGGCACTGTAGGGCAGGTGCTGCAGTAAGCAGAGCCTTGGGTTGGTGAGACCCTATTTCCATTCAGAGCAGCTCATCTTTCAAGGCTTGGTGAGTACAAGGGCACTGCAGGGATGTAGTGATGCAGCCCTGCTAGTTCAGTGATGACTGATGTCACTGGGGTTTTTTGACAACATGATGGCCTACAGAGCACCAGATGGGGTGACACGCTCCTGCCCAGTGCCCCTCTCCTGGGACAGATGGTCCCACTGCTGGCTGGTGCACGAAGTGGCCAGGACTGGGGCTTCGTGCTGCTGGCATTTGTTCCTGCTGGGGTGAGCAGTGACATTCAGCTTTCAGTAGAAGACAAAAAGGGCACACCAGGACATCTAAGGGCACATTTTCAACAGTCAGTGAAGGCAAAGTGTGGGCTGTGTTTCTGAGCCAGAAGAGCAGTCTGTTCTTGGTCCATGGGGCTTGTCAGTCCAGCAAAGATTAGTGAGGCAAAAGCAAAGGCTGTAAAGCTCCTCCTGCCCAGCACTGGTGAGAGAAGGTGATAAGAGATTCATTGTACAACCAGGAGATAATTGGCAGCAGTAGCATGAAGCAATGCCAGTCCTTTTGCCATAGCAATTGTCCAGACATTTTGTTCACAGCTGTGAGTCACCTTGCTGTGCAGTCAATCTGTTCTGGGCCATGCAGTGTTTCAAAAAGAGCATGGCTGCCACACAAAATCACGTGGGATTGCCCAAGACTGTGTGCAGGACTGAGTGAAAATCCATTTTGCTGGTGCAGAGCTTGGGGAAGGCCGGTGGTGAAGGGACTGGACCTCCAAAGGGTGACTCAGCCTCCCCTTCCCTCACTACAGACACAGTAAGTGCAGCTAAGGCTGTGCAGTCCCATCTCCTTGGAGGAGCAGGAGCTGGGTTTCACATGCCTCAGCCTGAACTGACAGATCAGATCTCTTCTGGGAGGTGAAGCCCATGTCTCATGTGATGACAGCTTGAAGGAGCAGGGGTGGGTCTCTGTGCTGCTGTCTGTGTGGAGAAGGGAACAGAGAGGTCTTGGCTTAGCCAAAATTCATAATCCTTGTTTTACCTTCTCCTGTGCCTCATACTGCAGCCCAGGCTGGAAGGTCTGCCCTGTGCACAGGGAGAGTGGGATGAGGCTGTCACCTCAACTGTACCTTGACCTGTAGGTCTCAGCTCCAAGGAGACTCTGTGCTCAGTGTGACTGGGCTAAGGTGGTCCCTTGGGAGCTCCAGTCCAAGTCAACAGAAGCTGAAACATTGGTGATGGTTAAGCCCATCCTGTTCAGCAATATTTGTCTCTGCTGGCCAGCCCTGAGTCTGTGCCCATGTGTCATTTTGTCTGTAAAGAGTGAGTGTGCCCTGGAGTTGCCCAGCCCTGCATTGCTCCTGGAGCTCTGCCCAGGGAGCTGCTCTGTTCAGAAATCTCTCCTTACCTGCACCTGCAGGGTTGTGTGCAGCACTCTGAGATGTAACAAAGGTAGCATGTGCCAGAAGGATGGTGTTTCTCTTCCTGTGGTGATGAGGAATTTATCTGGCATTTCCTGCCTTGCCTTGTTGAGACTTTCTGAACTGGGATTTCCTCCCCTCACCATGGGAGCTCAGCTGTTCCCACTGGGGCAAGCACCCCTCTCCTCCTGGAGCAGGGGCTCTCCCCTGAGTTGTGCAAGGTAATTGGGCTGTTCCCCTGGTGTGGAACCAATGGCTGTGCAAGGCCACTAAGGAGAAGGAGCCAGGGTAGCAACAGGATTAAAAATATGTATGAGCAAACATCTTGTTTCAACTGCAAGGATGCACTGATGCGTGAGAGTCTGGGTCCTGCAGAAAGCCAGAGGCAGAGTGGGTTGGCATTCAGACTGGCAGCTGCACTAAAGCCACTCTGGGAGCACAGGAAAGGGAGGGCAGGAGTCCAATCTTATTTACTTGGTGTAAACTGGAGTAATGTCATGGAACCACCTTCACATTTGGCTGCATCCTGATGGCTGGAGCCCAGTGTGGATATGTGGGATCGGGAGAGCAGCTGTACCACCAAATCCAGTCCTGGCCTGTGGCTCTGTTCCTCTCTGACAGTGCCTCCATGTGGGATGGGAGCTGCCATTGGAAAGATTGTTTGTATGGAATCATCACCTGCTCCAGACAATGCTGGGAGGTGAGTACCAAGTGTGATCCTGGTGGGGCCCATGGGGCACTGGCAGAAGCTAAGTGTGACTGTCAGTGGAGGTGCCACAGTGACACAGAGCTCCAGTGGAACATGCTGCTTTTTTTCCTTCATGAAAAAAATAAAGATATTTAATTTTATTTTCTGTTTTAAGGGTGATTGTTCTTGGCTGGGCTGGATCCGTATAAAACTTCACAAAGTCATTTCAGATAGTTGAAAGCTGTCAATGCACCCCTGTCATTTTCCTCTCATTGAGTGAAGGATTTTTTTGGGAGGAAGGTTTATGACATATTTTTGCATTGAAGAGCTCAGACTGGCAGACCAGGGTGGAAGGGGAGTCAAAGGCACTTCCATGGCAAGGAAGGTTGTCTTGGTACCTTGGCTGAAGAGATGAAGGCCTGATGTGAGATTTCTTACAAGAGAAATTATCTTGCTCATGGAAGAAGATGATTTCTCTGTTTATATGCTGGGTTTACCAGGGATCATAAATCTCTGAGCTTTGAATTTGATGGGTACCAAAAGAAGGAAATCTCTCATGGAACTTGGAGGTTAGCAGAATAGTTGGGCAGCCATGCAGGTTTGTAGCTTTTGTGAGGCATGAGAGCACCCAGACACTCTTGCTGGGGCAGGGATTCTCTGAGCCCATGGGAGCTCACTGGATTCCCAGATTTCAGCAGACCAGGGTGGAAGGGGAGTCTGACCTGGCACTGCAGAGTAGGACAGATCCAAAGCTTCTATAATGGCATTGATGGCACATGTTTGTCTTGATAATCAGACACTCCAGCCCCATCTCATCTATTAGCAATTGCAATAGAAATAATAATTGGATTCAGCCCATTGCATTTAACATTTGAATGTCAGCTGAGGATTTCTCCCTGATCCCAGCTCTTGATTAGGTGGCATCTTTAAACACCAGATTAATAAGAGTGACTATTTTCTGAACACCCAACTTCCACAGTCAGAAGTGAGGACTGAAATGTTCTATCATGTTTTATACACTTGACTCAAGCTGGCCAAAAGGTCATACTTACAATTTTTGAATTTTTTTATTTTTTTTTTATTACTGCATTTGGGTTTGATCCATATTGGATGGAGAATAAAACCTTCATATATTTTCCATGAATTGTGTTCTTCCACCCTGTGGGTGCATGCTAAAATTGATGCTTCCTTGAGCTTCTTATAGAAGCTGGTCACTGAAAGTGTTTTGAAAAGATGCCCAACAGGTCTCACCCTCTTCCTGTAGACTGTCATGTACCCAAGGTCTCATGAATATATCTTTCTTAATCTTGGGATTCAAAACTCTTCTACTGTTCAGGTAAGACTTGTCAAACCTGTGTTGTTTTGTACACTGAAATGCATAATTCAAGAATCATGAGAAGAAAAAATCCACTCTTTTGTCAGAAAACTCATGCTGCACTGCTTTCTGGACTCTGAAATTATGAAAAAAGGATTATTTCTGGGATAGTGACCTTCTGTCTTCAGACTGATATTTGGTTCCATCTATGCCATGTCAAAGCAGACTGTAGCTGTCCCAATGACATGGAAGATAAATCTGTGGAATGAACTTGTCCTTGGTGTTTGTACCTGCACACATGCTGAGCCTTCACTACTGCTCTGGAGTTCCCTCTGTGGCCAAACAAAACCAGGGGTTTGGAGACAAATCTTGCACATTTTACTGGCTGTGTCCTGATGTAAAGTGAGCTGCAAGTGTGTGCAGGGGAGAAAGGGAAGGAAGGTGCTGGAGAGTTCACAGTGGAGAGAAGAAGGGGATGTTCTCCTCTGAAGAAGTAAGTGCACTGAGGTGGTCTGTACACCTACGTTTGCTTTTTGGCACATTCTCCATTTATTATCATGATGTGGTCAGTCTCATGAAGTCAATAGTCCTTCCTCTGGGCCAGCTTTCTGAAATGCTGTTTGAAGTGTCTCAATCAGGTTTCAGAGGACTCTTTCTCTTCAGCTGTTGCAAATTGTTCCTATCACAAAGTCAGTTTGAATCCTGCTGCTGTAGCTGGTGTTGGGCATAATAAAGACGAGAGAGGCACTTCAGCCAGTGCAGTTGGTGTCTGTGTGCTCCAGCAGAGAGCCTGGGATCTTTAATCCAAGATCAACCACTTTGCCTGGTCAGCAGCTGGAGAGTTTCTTGCATTTTAATTTCCCAGGTCACAACCCCAGTAAGCTTGGGAAGGGTATTCTCTAGTTGAGACAGGCATTCTCTAGCATGCTTTTCCTAATTGAAAGGCTTCAGTCTTGCAGGCTGGTGTGGAAGTGCACAGAGAACTCTTGTCTCTGGTCTTCTAGTGCTGGGAGAGCACTGCCCTGAGCCAGCCTGGTGGTAACCTCTAACTGTCATGGGACATTCTCCAGGCAGTGAAGCCTTCCTTTGTGGAGAGGGAACCACATAAAGCCTTTTTTCTTCTTCAGGCCCTATGGGCTGATGTTATCCTGATGCCATTGCAGCCCACTGGGAACCCTGCAGCCCTCACCAGCCATGGTGCAGAGCTCTGTGTTTGCCACCCACAGCACCTTTGCTCCTGTTCACCTGTGACACCTGTGGAGCTGGGAAATCAGAGTTCATACTGAGGTTCATTCTCAGATTCACAACAGTTGCTGTGGGAAAAGTGGATTTTCAAGGGAGAGCTGAACGAGCAGGAGGCACATGGACATAAGGATCCACTTTCATGTGTGGAAGGGGAAGGAACCACTAGAGATGAAAGAGGTGAACTACTTCTCATCTTCTTTGAAGGATTAACTCAGACCCTCCCCTGTGATACCATGGCTGAAGGTCTAGGGTCTGTGAAGGGTGCAAACCTTTGTGAGTTTGTCTGTGCTACAGGCCAGCCAGAGGTAACTCAGCCCAGGCTTGGAGTCTTTCTGGCTGGGTTATTATGGGATGATGAATTGAAAATAAAGCAGAGTCTTTCCTCTTCAGCTTGTTGGTTTCTGGATGTAAGTCTGTATCTCCACCCTGTTTTGCAGTGCCTTGCTGCTTCCTTCACAGGTTGGCTCCCTTCCTGCTCCCGTGGAACCTGTCTCAGGGCTCGTAGGGAAATCATGGACTTCAGTGGCATCAGACTTTTCTGCTTTCACCAGAATGCCCTGGAGGCAGCAGGAGATGAGGTATGGCAAAGTTTTCCTGGCAGCTGCTCGACACTGCTTCCCTTCCACAGCAAACAGCACTCTAGTATCTTCAGGCCAGAATCCTCCCCATGTGAAATCTTCTGGTGATGGAGTGCAAAAAAGAGGTCTGAATCCCTGCCTAAGCCCTTTCTGCTCCTGAAGCATAACTGCATTCAGTGGAAAAGAGCCAGAGAGCAAGATTTTTTTTATTGCAAACACATCTGGCCAAGAAACAGGCATTTTAAGAAGATTGAATAGTGGTCCCAGGGTAAAACCTGTTAATTCCATTTTGTTTTCTAACAGTCTTGTTTGCTTGAATCCGTTCATTTTCACACCTTCCCTTTGAATGTGACCTTCATGTGGTTTTGGTCTGGGATGTTGAGATGCTCTGGACAGTCACAGATTAAATACTGCCCTTCATAGTCAGCATTTCTAAAACCCTAGAATGCCAGGTTTACTAATGGTTTACCCTTTTCAAGTCTGTACATCAAGGTGGGAGCTCAGCAGGTCTCTGAGCTCAGGTATTAAGAGCGAAGGGCTGTGCAGGCAGGGCAGCTTCACACTTGCTCTACCTCAGTGCTTCATTAATTAGTCTTATTGATTAACATCGAGGTGAATGTAAATTAAAACCTCAGATACAGACACTGCCACAGTATGGTAAAGCCTGAACTGCCACAGTGTGGCAGTCTGTAGAATGGTGACATCTCACCTCTTGAGCCTCTCTATTTTGATGTCTCCTGGCAGGCACAAAAATTGATATCGTTCCTGCTCACAGGTAGCTGGGGAGAAAATGGAGAATGACTTGTGTAAAAATCTAGTATGTTGGCAAATGCTTTTCATATTACAGCAAATATAAACACCCTGGAGAATGGGTTTTATCTGTTTTACCCACCTCTAGACATTTTGCAAGCTGAAAACAGAGGCATGGTGATGTGTGGCTGTTCCAGTGAAGAATCACTGTTGAATGACCACTATTTTTGGAAAAGATAAATTTGCTGCACTTGCCCATCTTGCTGTGGTGGTTTTACTGTCACATTGTGCCTTTAAGGTGTACTGCACCAATTTCATGTATAGATGTTCCTACAGGGGAAGGGATCTCTCACCTCTGCTGAGATTCCCTCGTGCAGGGGATTGGGCATGGCCATGTATTGGTAAATCTGGTGTTTGTGCTGGGCTTGCCCACACTGCTCTGCATGAAGGATCTTATTTTCTGGTGCCAGGAAGGACTGGAAACCATTCTGTGCTGTTTGGATAGACAGGGTGGATCTTGGCTTTCTCAATCCTGAGAGCAGACTGAATCCAACATCTCGAGCAGATAAAACTCAGCAGGCAGGTGGGTCATCTTTGCTTGAGTTCTGTCAAATGGGATGTTCCCCATGAAGGAGCATGGTTGATGTTTAAGTGCAAACCAGACAGGACTGGACTTGACAGGGATTCTCCTGAAAAATTCTGGATCCCTCTGGTGATTCTGCAGGAAGCTGTGGTGTGTTGTGTTTACAAGGTGTGTTAAGGTAGAGCTTGATACATTCAAGCTGTTAGTCCTGCTACTCCTGTTGGAAGGTGATTTAAATTGCAACTCACAAAACTAAAAGGGGGCTGGGAGTGACACTGGGGATCCGTGGGAGGCTGAACTACTGTGCAGCTGCCACTGAGCTGCTGCCCAGCCTGAGCTGCTCTTTGCCTCAGTTTCCCCTCTGCCAAAGCTGGAGGAGCAATGCTGTGGGAAGAATCACTGAAGACAGCTCAGGTAGGATTGCAGAGCACAGGGATGAGCAGTATCAGGTCATATTGTTTCCCTCTTCCAGGTTGGGGATCTCCTTGCAGACATTCCTGTCCTTTCTGACAGAGGCAGAATTTGTGAAGCTGATGCCTACTATTAATCTGAGAGTATTTCTGTTATGTGTAATCAACTGCATCTTTGTCTTAGCTTGGAATTTTATATCACACACCTCCCCAGAGTAGGAGAGCACTACACTCAGTTTTACTAGCTCCTGGAGGTGGATTATATCCCACTTGATTGTTTACAACAGTTGTGAAGATTCAACACCACTTTAATGAGGTATAGCAGTAGTATATTAAGAAATGTATCTATTATAAGTGCAGTCTTTAGTAGTTGATTGGTATTTAATTGACATGTGTTAATAGTTCCATTAGATCTCAGTTAAATACACAATTTAAGCACTAATTTTGAATAGGGAAGTCGTGCTGTGAGGTAAAAATATGTACTAAAGGTACAAAAGCTTTAATATAAAATCTTTATTAATACACTTTACACTTTATTTAGGAATAAAGTCTTATACTGACTTTAGGAAGTGTTTACACTTAGTAGATATTTTAAAAAGAGATTAAAACTACACAAAAGACACATTCGTTCAGTTACTGCTGGAAGACTTATAAGGACATATCTATGGAGGTAATTTCTGTCTCCTCGTAGGCAAGATTCAGACTTCATTGTTTTACAGGGAAGTTTTTTTTCAGAAGTCTGTAATTTAACATGAAGGTGGGCATTCTTCTCCAGGAACTTGGTCCTGCATCAGTAGTTTGGCAGCTGATCTTCTCCAAGCTATGGTGTTATTGCCATCTACAAAGATTTCAGACTGCAGCACCTCAATCCACTGTTACTGCAGCCACAGGAGGTACCACACAGGTCTCTTGAATACAGGGTGAATGAAATCCATGTTTCACAAGGACAAGGTGAAGGACAAGGAGTTTCCTGGGCTGAGAAGATCCCAGGGGAAGACACAGTTTGGTGCTTTGCATGATCCCACAGGTTCAGTTTTCAGAGGACATCTTGCACCCGAGCTGAGAGGGATCCTCGGGACAGCAGAGTCATGCATGACTTCTCTTTGCATGAGCTGCATTGCCGTGACTCTGTGCCCTGCCCTGAACAAGATGTGCAGAATGGGAGTGGGAACAATTCTAACCATTCACAGAAGCTATCTGCACATGGGGTAAGCTAAGGCACAGAGGCTTTCAGTGCCTTACCCTCCGAGAGGCAGCACGTGAGAGCCAGCCCCACTGTGTCCCCTGTCCCAGGCTGTGTTACTGCCCTGTTCCCATGCCAGCCCTGGGCACTTTCACTGCTCAGCAACTCGAGTCATTCCCAGGCAGCACCTGTGTGTTCCCCTTGCTCTGTCTTTGCCTGGATGTCAGCGTGGCACAGCTGAGCAGTTGGGACCCTTTGCTGCTGGCAGGCTGCCTGCCCGTTCCCATCGCTACGTGTCGGTAGGTGGTTCCTGTCTAATGAAGCTCCTTTCCAAGGGAGGCTGTTGACGTGCTCCAGCATCGCCAGATGGTCCCCTTACCTCTTCTTCTCTCACACTGCCTTGGAAACATTAATGATCCCTAAACCTCTCTGATGGAGGGGCTCCTTTTCGTGACAACCTCATTACGTGGTTATCAGAAGCTGCCACTATCCAGGTTGTCAGGACAACCAGCTTGATTCAGAGCCGCTGGGAAAGGTCTGAACCTCAGGCAAATAACCATCCCCAGCTCCCAGCAGATGCTCACCCACAGCCAATCGCCAGGGAGCTGGGAAGCCATGACATCACGGGCCAAGCAGGCCTCCAAATTTAATTGTTAGCTTTCAGCATCCCTCCGTGTCCCCTCCCCTCAGTGCTCCCCACATCAGCCCCTGGCACAGTTAATCAAGTGCTGCTCTTGTGCCATTTCAGACCCCCCTGGAGCTGCCTGGTCTCAGCAGGGCTGGCTCTCAAAGCATTTCCAACTCGCTGGGACATGTGACAGTCACACGGAATGGATGTCTAGAGGGACTGGCCTGCCTTCCTGTGCCCTGTGAGGACAAAGCCATCACCATGCCCATGTCAGGGCCAGCTCAGGCCCAGCCACACTCTGCAGGTCTGGCCCAGCCCGTCCCAGGTGGGCCCATGGAGCAAGTCCAGCTTGCACTGCTGAGCCTGGCACCCCAGGACTGTGTAGATGCCTTGACCATGCAGTCACTCATTTTTCCTTTTTTCCCTGTCCCAGCAATGTGCTTGAGCAATGTGCCCATTGTCAGCACATGCAGCTGCTCATGGTGTGCAGCAGAGCCCTCCAGCCCCAACAGGGTCAGCCTCACTACAGCTGGGATGAGGAGCAAGGGAGATCTGTGGTTTGGGCAATTTCCCCTTTGGGGCCTTTGCTTTTGCTTCCTCTCTTTGTCTCCATTGCCAGGGACAGGCATGCAAAATCAGCTCTCTATCAGGTATGGGACAGTTGGCTTCCATTTAGCAGCCCAAAGATAGCTGGAGAACCCCAGAATGCTGAAATGCACAGGTTCAAGGGCTTTGTAGTCTCCAAAGGCCAACCTGAAAGGCACAGACATTTAAAAACCTCTGTAATTTTCAGGCAAAACCTCACTATGCACAGTCAATGCTTGCAAAATTTCTTTGGCTCCCAGGAGAGCTGTAGCTTTGGACAGGGCTGAGTGTAAGGGATCTGATCTGCTTTTTCACTGCGTGCAGTCACAGAGTCAAGTTTCTGTTCTTTCACAGGGGAAAGGAAACTGAAACTCTTCGTTCATCTGCTGTTGCCCAGCCTTTGGCAAAGTCAGACGGGAGCTGAACTGGGCTTGGTGCTTCAGAGAGCCTGCAATTTTCTTATGGTGCTCATAAGAGCAGTTCCGCTAAAAGTTTATGCTAAAACTAGATTTTAGTTGGACTTTTTGAAAGGAATGGAAGTGATTCACTCACAGATTCAGTCCTAAGATCTGTAATTGCCTGATTTCATGCTCTGTCTGCAGCTTTCCCTTGAGCTGCCTCCCTCTTTTGGAAGCCTGTGAGTGGGACTTGCACTTCTCACAGCTTGTGGTACTCCAGGGTGTGGGGTTGGTAAGTGACCCACCAGTCTTTCCAAAGCCATTGGAATGATTTTTACTCTGAAGGTGGCTGGGTATTGCTGGTCCCCATCTGCTCAGTCCTTTCCAGCTCTGGGCTGTTTTAAACAGCACTTTGCAGCAGCCAGTGTGGTCTGCAGGGCTGGGGGAACCTGCAGGGACCCTGGCAGCTCCTCCAGCTGCATTCCCTTCCTCACTGCAGCCAAGGGACATTCCTGCAAAAGCTTTGCATGGACTTGGATGGGAGAAGAGCTGAAGGCCAAAACCTGAACTCTCTTTGGCTTTGGCTCAACAAGAGTGTGTCCTCTGCAGGAGTTACCCCACTGCTTGTCCCAGCCCTCCTGGATGCACACAGTGCTGTCACTGGGGTGGACACTACATGCAGCAGAAAATGGAAGCCTCTTCTTCCATTGTTGAGGGACAACAGATTTGCACAATTCCTGCTGACCTTAGAGGATCCTGAAAGTCATCTATCCACAGGAGTAATTCTCTGTGGGAGTGGAAAGAACATTATTTGCTCTATGGCTTGACTGTAATCACTGCAGAGCCAGCCAGCTAAGTGACAGATTTGACTCATACTGAGGAAGAAAAGCTTGGTGAGACTTGGGCTTACAGCAGGAGGGGATGGTAGTGATTCAGTCGGGGCTGCTTGTCACGTCAGTGTGGATGTGGTGACTCAGTGAGCTCCTGCTTCTGGAGAACCTGTCCTTTGAATGAGCTGTAAGACAGCAGCCTGATCACTCGTGGTCAGAGAAGATCACATGCTGTGTGGTGGGGCTGGGATAGTTTGTTATCTCCTCTTGAACCTGCTTTACCTTTGGCAGTAGCAGCCAGCAGAAGGTAAGTCTTTATTGCTTGCCCTTGGCTGCTCCATAATGTGTTATTACACATACTCTGTGCATCTCCAGCAGGAAAAAAATCCCCAACAAATCAAACAAAAAATACAGCACAACCCTTTCCATTGGTGGCACTTGGAGCTGGCAGAGNTCTCCAACAAATCAAACAAAAAAATGGTCAAAGGTATGCTCACTTTGGTACGTAACAGCACAACCCTTTCCACTGGTGGCACTTGGAGCTGGCAGAGCTTCCTGCCAGCCCTGGGACGGGGCACAGCCCCAAGCTCAGAGCATGGCTGGTGCTCCCACCCCAGCACTGCTCCGTGCCCATGTCCCCGCGGGCTCTGCTGTAGAGATGGTAAAATTGGTCATGTTTATCTGCACTTGTTTCTTTTTCCTGGAAATATTGTGAATGTGAGATCATCCTCATCAAAGCTGGGTCTGTTTCGACTTTTGATACCTTTCATGGAGGAGCTGAACTCGTGGATTCAGAAGGAGCAGAAGGACCAGACTTTTCCTAGGGAAGCATAATTCTGAAAGAATGAAGGAGAAGGGAAAACACAGACTGTGATTTTTCTTCTGCTGCCTTGGGAGATGTTTGCAAGGCAGTGCCCTCTTTGTCGCAGGAGTGGCCGGAGCTGCTTGCTCCATCCTCGCTCCTGCTGAGCTTCTCCCACCTTTGGATGCGGCCAGGAGAAGCCCACAGGCTGTCACACGGAGACGTCATCCGGGGGAGCCCCGAATTTCACGGTGCATTTCCTATTCCCAGCGGACGAAGACCAGGGATCTTGATGATGCCTTTCAGGACCTCTTTCCCCCTCGGCCGCCGCCGGTCCCGCCTCCCATGTTCCCGCACCCCTCCGAGGGGACACCCGGGCGAGGGGCTCGGCACCCCCCCGCGCCGCACTTTCCCTGCGCGCTGCCTTGAAACACGAGATTTGCCCCCAGCCCCAGCCCCGGCCCGTGTGTCGTCACCGGCCGCCCGCCGCGCCCATTGGCTGCGC
>VWYN01011934.1:437488-459188 GCA_013400075.1 Hippolais icterina
CGGCGAAGCGCGGTGCCCGTGGCCGCGTCTGCGGCGCTCCGTCTCCTCCCGACGATGGGAGGATGACGCCGCGGGCAGGGCCGGGGTGCGCCGGTGCCGGGGTTGTGTCTGCGTCGCCGGGGTGCCGCTGCCGTCGGTGACACCTGTGTTGCCGGGCGGTCGGCGGTGGCCGGAGCCCGGTGTCCTGCGGGGAGGATTCGCTGAGCCGCAGCTGAAGTTGTGTCAGCGCCGGCACCGGCCATGAAGGCGGTCGCGGTGCGTGTGTTCCCCATCTCCCAACAATGCCGCCTCTGGGCTGCGCTTCTGCAGAGGAGTGAGAAATTCTGGGCTATAAATAACTCCGCCTTTTCTTTTTTTTTTTTTTTTTTTTTTTTTTTTTTTTTTTTCCTTCTCTCTCTCTGATTTTAATACTCGTTATTGGCAACGTACATCCGATTGACCTTGGCACCTGCCAAGTTTTTTCCCGAAATCCATTCAGGGAAGGGTGGTCTCTCCCTGTGCGTGCATGGTGGTGCCTGATGGCACAGCGGAGCTGGTCCCTGCGCTGGGCTGTCCCTTTGTCCCAGACTTGTACACCAGCCAGCCGGGGAAGTGCTCCAGCGTGATGATGTCTGGCCGCTCCGGGCTTCCCTTCTCCGGCGGGGAGATGCACTCGGCACGAGTGGCCCCTTTTGCTGGTCATTGAGGTTTAATTTTCACCGATGTCAGAAAACGAGCCTTGGTTTAAATGCTGCGAGATATTTAACGTGGAAGGCTGAGGGAATTCAGGCAGGAGAAGCAATGGCTTCAAAGCGAGCAAGCTCTGAAAGGGATGGTGGGCCCCGGCTGGGAAGAGCGGGGCTGTCTGGGGCCCTGCAGCCCCCAGGGGTGTGGAGGGGATGGATTTTGCCTCTCCCCTCGTCCTTCCGTTTGCGGGGTGGGCACAGCGTGTGCCAGGAGTGCACAGCTTGGTTACCTGTGTGGAGAGTTGGGCAAAGCCCTTAAATGCTCCGTGCCCGTGCTGCCCCACCTGCCCGGAGCCAGCGCCGGGGCTGGCCGAGAGGGGAGGGGAGGGACGCTGCTTTCCCTCCGCTTTCCGGGCACGGTCGGGGATGCCTGCACAGGGAACCTGCAGGCCGGAGATCGGCATGGGCTTTGCTGAGCCGCTCTCGGGCTGCCATGGACCGCCTCAGAGCGAGGAGGAGGGGAAGGAGGACGGGCTGTGGGGAGGGCCGGAGCCAGGCTGCTGCCTGCCCAGCGGGGAGAGGGAAGAGAACGCTGCGGCCGGAGGGGTGATGAGACCGACATCCCTGGTTCCTGTCGTGTGAATCCACCTCCTCTGTGGCTGTCAGGCGGGGAGGAGGGGGCTCGGGCGCAGCTCCGGAGCCGCCCCGGAGGAGGACGCTGTGCCGAGGGAAGTGGAAGTGTGGCACATGGCTGCAGAGGAGCCTCGGGCTTCCACTCACAGGTTACCCAACGATGTGAGCAGAACGCAGAGTAAATTAGGGGTCGGGGTAATGGGTTATAGGGCTGTAGGTTGTAGGGACGTGGGCTGGTGGGTTGTTGGAGGCCAGGCAGGGATGGTTGCCGTGGCAGATTGTGTGCACGGAGGGGAATGACTGCCCTGCCCGGGTTTTCTGTGGTGAGCATAGGCTGGTGAGAAAGGGTGATGCTTTTGGCTGTACGGAGCTGCAATCCTTGGGTGTGGAACTGGGCAGAGGAGCTGGTGGCAGGCACAGTACAGAGGGCTGGGGCTGGCTGGCTTCATTGATGGGGGGCTGCAAGCAGCTGCCTCTGGGCTGCAGAGGAGGTTGTACTCTGAACCAAGATGTGCATGGATGGCATTTCTGCAGTGAATGACTCTGGATAACTAAAAGTAAGTCTCAGTAGCTCCTGTGAGCCCTGAGCTCCTGTTACAGGATTAAGTTTCAGGCCTCATGGGCCACCACTTGCAGCAGCAACAGTTTGGGAGGCAGCTGTGGCAGCAGTGCTGCAGGAGGCAATACCCAGGGTGAGCTGCTTGGGTTGTCACAGGCCCAGGGCTTAGGCCTCATCACCTCAGGGCTCTAGAACAAATGTGCTGGCTTTTTGTAGGGATTGATGGGGGCTTTGTGCCCAGCAAGCCTGTATAGGAGGGTTTCTCAGAAGTTGATGAGCATTTTACTGATTACTACAGGGAAGAGAACTTTACCTTTCCGGGTAGACTGTCGACAGGACAATTTCTCTGTAAGGATCTGACCAAAACTCAGAAAATGTGTGGAAGTTGGAGTCCAGATTGTCCTGTGTGTCTTGAGCTGACATACAAAGTCTGGAAAAACAAAACCGGATACAAAAGGTTGTCTTCCTCCAACCCCCTGTATTTCTTTGCAGGTGTTGTACGTACAATTACAGGGATAGGTGAGACACATTCAGCTCTGCAACATATTGTTGGCCATAACAAACCCAGCTCTTGTGTTAGCCATCTCCTGGCCAGGCAGCATTTGTTCCTAGAGGAGAGCTGGTTTGTGGGGATAGTCCCCTTTTCAGATCCCGTTCCCTTTGCCTGAAGCTTTTTTCTAATTTTTTCTAATACTTTAATTGTGACTGTGAATCCAAGCATCCCTGCATCTGCCAGTGTTCTGGGATCAAAACCAGCTGGGAATCTGAAGGTCTTTCAGATCTGGCTACAGCTCCTCCTTCATTTTAGCTGTGTCTGCACAGAACTGCTTGCAGGGGGGATGTTGTCAGGTTTGGCTGCCGTTCTGGTTGGACTCCCTGTGACTTTGGGACATTACAGTGCTGTCACTGTGTGCCTCTCTGGTTTGAGTATTGATTTCTGTTCTTGCTGTGCTCCACAGCAGCCAGGCAGGAGCCCACTGTGATCTTCCTCTTTCATTACCATCCTTAGCTCATGCCAGAGGTGCCTGAAGCTTTTCTCCAGGAACCTAATTGGGAGGGCAGCAGTAGAAAGGGGAGAGAGGAACATGAGTTAACTTTCACCTGCAGAAATAAACTTTTTCATTCCCCAGTGCTATTTTGTGTTCAGCTAGCATTTTCTCCCTGTAGCTCTATTTTGCCTTTTACCTTTCAGACACAAATAGGTGAGCTTGTGTATCTTCCTTTATGTGTGCTTTGATTTTCTGTTACTTGAAGAATGGCATTAGGGAGTGGTAATTAGTAGGTTTCACTGGGCTGGGGTCAGCACAGGTAGAGACACTGATGTGAATGTCTTCTCTCAGACCTGCTGTCGCTGGTTGTCTCCTGCTCCTAGCAGTAATTTTATAATGGAAAAATATGACAAAAGTATCTGGTTTGCTAGTGGATAGTCTCAGTGCTTGTAATTCTGGAGATTGTTTCCAGGTGAACATCAACAGCTGTGGCTCATATGCAATGAACAGCCAGAGTGTCACTGTGCTTTGTTGGAGATAGCCAAAGCACTTCTCATTTTCAACTGCACTGCTCCAGCTTAGCTCTGACAGTGCACTGATTGAGAGTTGGCTTCCTAGGTTTTCTGAGACAAGGAATTGGGCTGCAAGGTGGCACTCACTGCCTCAGGTGCTGTGGGATGTGGCAGGTTGGGTGCACCTTGCCCTGGCAGTCCCTCTGATAGGCGTCCCGGAAGCCTGTGGTGTTGTTGATGCTGTCTCATGTCCCCCTCTTCTGGAGCTCTTGATCCCAGGAAGCCCTGGGCAGGGGACAGACAGGCCTACAAGCACTCCAGGTCGTTGGCTTCTGGGTTGGGAGGATCTTTGTATCACTGTATGGCACCAGCCCTACCTGCAGGTCTGGCTCTTAGGGCACTGGCCTAGGTGCACCTCCTGGTACTCTGATATCCTGTCTTGTATCATTCCTTCTAGAGGCAGGCTTGGAAATCATGTCCCTCTTAAACAGGGGCATGTCCTGCTCAGTTAGGAAACCTCTGCTACAAATGTTGCTTTGTTTTGCTCTAAAGACTTATGGTTATGGCTGTGTGCATTAAGTATTCAAGGGTAAAATAGTGTTGTTATATACTCAGTGTGCTTATTTCCCAACATTAGTTTTATTGTCAGTTGCTTATCTAGTAGTGTACCAACAGATGTGCCTGAGTCTTGAGTGATGCAGAGCAAATCTCTGCCTTCGAGTCTTTGCTGCCAGTTCCAAAGCTGGAATAGTATTCAGATACAAACCACGTGCTGGGTTTGGGGCTCGGTGTGGTGCTCTGATACAGCACTGTAAGGCTCATAAAGTTGGGGAGTGGCAAAGTTAAGGTTGGATACACATCCTTTGCTCTGCTCTGGTCATGTGTACTGTCCTATTGCCATCAGTAGCAAATTAAGGCAATTTGGATCCAAAACATGCTCAAGGAATCTTTAGTAATTTCATATTTCTTTATTTTCCTGATGGCAAATGTGTGCTTTCTCAGGGAATGGAAACAAAGATTTGGATGTGACCCTTTGACTTCTGAAAGTGACACCTGGCATGTGGACCACTGAACTCTGTGCTGGGGTCCAGCCTGCTGCTCATGTGTGTGCTTTGATTCCCCACAACTCAAGGTACTGCAGTGTCATTTTTGTCCAGCTGTAGATCCCCATAAGCCTGAAACAAAGTGCCATTTCAACCTTGCAGTACGGCACAGACTCCAGAGCCAAAGCATTCTCATTTCCTTTCTAATCCTCAAGTGTTGAAAATGCTCTGGCACCTTAGCAGGCTCAGTGTTGCTCTGCAGGGTGTATGCACAGTTGGATGCATGTGAGGAAGGCAGTACTAAAACATTTTCTTGCCATGTCACCTGAGTGGACTCATTTCTGCAGACAGTGCTGTTGAAGGGGCCCTCTGCCCCCCCCCTCAGTCTCTGTCCATTTGCTGGCATCAAAAAATCAGTTTCCTTTATTTAGAAAGTACTTCTCTGTGTCTCTTGAGGAGAGCGAAAGGCCTAATGTTTTCCATTTTCTGTCTGCTACTTCTCTATTCCCTATTGTGAAGGAGAAAATCCTCCAGATCAGAAATTTTCTAGGCGCTTCCCTGCAGAGAGTCTTGATTCAACCTGCAGTGCCCAGATGCCAGCTCATATTTATCAGGTGCATCCAGCCACTCCTCAGATGAACCACAGGGCTGCTGGTGCGTGGTAAACCTGAGAGGGAAGAACTGAAGGCACACAATTAAAATCCTGGGCATTTGCTAAAGCTGTTTTTAATGTCTCCTTAGGCAGAAGATTGAGGACTTGGATTTGGGAAGCTCTTGATGTGTCACCAGAAAAGCTGTCATATGTGTGCTTGCAGAAATGGAGGCTTGGGAAATGCTTTTAATTGTGATTCTGCTCTGCACAACACAGATTGTCATGCTTTGAGCTCAGGTTTGTTTGTATCAGGGACAGACATTGATACCACAGCTCTTATTGGTGCATGAATATTTCAACAACTGAAGCAATGCCTGCTCTAGAAAAGAGCTGCTTACATCCACGTTTGATCTCTTTAGCAAGCCCAGCCAGCTCAGGTTGGCATTTCCTACAGATATGGTCTACATCAGCCATGCTGTGCTGTGCTTCTCTCCTCATTCCAGAGAATTCAAGCTGGGAAGAAGTGAGATTTCTAGAAAAAAAAAAAGGACTAAACCAGACAGAATTTGCTCCCTGATTTGTTTCTTTTTGAGGAAGGTGCCTTGCACTTTGTAGGATGCATGAGAAAGAGGTGGGGAAATATTTGGCAGTCTATTGGGACAGTCTTCTCCTTTAATTTCTGCCCCACATCCTGTACCACACCTTCTCTCTGTGCTCTTGTTGTCTCTCCATTTCTTCTTGCACTAGGGGAATGCAGAATCCTCCTCTTTAGGGGCACTAATGAATAATGATTAGCATTTCAGAAGGAATAAGCTGAGAGTGGAGTCTTATTCTTTTCTGCAGTATATTGACAGTTCACACACAGAGGTTGTGTCCTGGACCATTCTTGAAATCTGTTGTGATACTGAGATGCTGAAACTTCTGCTGCCTTTGTGTGTTTCTGAAGTAAATTGCCCACAAAGCATCTCTAATTAGAGGGCACTTCTACGCCACAACTGGTAATAGGAACAGAGTTTTTGAGCAAGTGCTCCTCAGAGCATGCCCTCTGTTCTCTCATGGTCTGTGGAGCACTCTGGACACTCAAGGTCAGTGCCAGTCTTCTTCATGTAGTAAGGAGAGGCAATAGGAATCTGGTTACAAGGTAGTTTTTCAGTTCTGTGTCCTTGGTTTGGTAAGCTCTCTTTCCTCTCACTTAGTGAATGCAGCAGCACGTGGATGAAGTTGCCAGGCCTACACATGACAAGAAGTCTGTTACCTGATTCTTGAGGACTTTTTAAGCTGCATTTTGTGTTGTTTGCGTTGCTGATCTCAGCAGAATGGCAGAGCCTGCCCTCCTGGGTACACCTGAACACATGTGACTCTCTGAGGATTGCAACTATCCTGAGTGTAATTGCTTGTGGAGACTGGAATAGGGGTTACACATAGCTATGTATGTACCCACAAATAGCCTGGTAAACATAATCCCCAAATCAACCCATAACAGGACTGGCTTTCGGGCAAGGAGGGGGAAAAGTTGTGCTCTTGCATAATCCAGCAGCCTCTAAAGCACAAGTTCTCATCAGACTGATGGCTTTTGTTGGTGGGGTCATTAGGCAAAAGAAACCTTGCACTGGTCTGCCATGCACTGAGGCATTGCCTTGTGATCCATGGAGCTGGCCATGTCTAACTCCTGATTTTGCCATGGAAAGGGCAGCTCAGGCTCCCTTCTGTGCTCACTGGAATTTTGGATGTTGGTTCAAAGAAGGCAGTGAGCAGTAAGTGCATGTGTCTAGCATTTTTCTGCACTCAGAAGATCTCAAAGCATATTTTCTGTGAAAACTATTTCAGAGATTTACAATAAATGCCTAAAAGTCAGGCCTGGAAAAAAACCATAGATGTGTTAAGGCAGGGTCTGACTGCTCCAGGGGGGGCTGGGTGCCAGCTTGACTCATGTCAAACACACTGGAAACAAAAGGATGAAGTCAGATGCCCAAGGTCATCAGTAGGGTGCTGTCAAAGCAATGAAAGATGATAGCAGTTAGAAGTAAACATGATTGAAGTTTTATGTCCTGAACTCACTGTGGGGAATGGTGGTGTTGGTGTGGCCAGGAACCTTGAAAACCTGGGCTAGTAGGTGCCTAAATGGTTCCATGGCAACTAAGAAGAACAATTTCCATCCAGCAATGCCAGGGTGAGAAGAGCCCTGGCACCCCTGAGGCCACAGGGCTCATTTGAAACACACAGAGTGAAGGAGGGATGTGCTGGATGGAGAATTACCACTTGTGATATGTTAGGTGTTAAATGCATCTGACACAGCTTGAGAAAAGGTCTGGATTCAGGATTTGCTTGTGCTGAGCAGCAATACTCTGTTCTGTGACTGCTGTGAGCAGAAAGACAAGAACCCCCAGCCCCTGCTCAGCTGTTGCAGGCTGGTGCAAAGCCAGGTGTTGTCAGATAGCCATTGCACTCTACACAGGGGGGCACANGTCCCCAGCCCCTGCTCAGTTGTTGCAGGCTGGTGCCAAGCCAAGTGTTGCACTCTACACAGGGGGGCACAGAACTCTGTGAGATTTGGAGTGGAAGATGTTAAGGACCCCTGGGCACTGAGGATTTAAAGGTGCTTTAGACCCTTTGCATTGCCTTTTGCTTGTAAGTGTTTGGGAGGGGTGTCCTTGTATGCATATGTATCATATGCAAATAGATTTTGAGTTGTGTGTTTTGTCTGAATTTAGAAAAGGAGTGATTTGAAGAAAGAATCCTCCAGGAAATGCTGCTTTTGCAAGCACAGGCCTCTTGACTGTGATTTGTGGGGGAGGAAGGAGTGGGAATGAGGGGGAGGTTCACTGAGGTTTTCTTCTTTTCTTGTTGCGTTTTGGGAAAACTCCAGCCAAGGCCCACATACAGTTGGATGAATCAGCCTCCCTTTTGCCATAAGTAATTGGCAGCTCTAGCTGCAATGCAGTTTTGATGTATGCCTAATACACTTTTCCTTAGTTAATTGAGAAGAAACACTGCAGTAGATGTATGATGTTGAGTTAGCCTTTGTATGGAATCTTTGAGCTAGCAGGGAGATACTGTAGGCTGCTCCTTGAGAGGTTGGGATTTGCTGCAAATGATATTCCATACTCTAGTCTGAAGGCTGTCACTGCTGCTCATCTGCTATAGAAAATACATTTCCTGTCTCATACACGTGTAGAGAGCGCTGTAAGTTGGCACATGGCACTGTTACTCAGTGCAGGGTTTCCTTGGAAGAGTCTGATTTTTATAACAACTTCAACAGAATATTCATGCTCTTAGATGAGTGGCTGTTCTTGTGCTGACAAATAAAGCATTTTGGCCTTCTCATATTCCTGTAACAAAATGAAAATCGCTTGTTTTCTAAAGCATCTGGTGCCAATTTAGACTCAGAGCTTTCTGTGTCTGCTCTAGGATTTCCACTGGGCTTGGAAAACTTACCAGACAAGCTCAGCATTCACCACTGGAAGAATCTGGAGTAACTGGAGGGCTTTCTTGTCCTGGAAACAGGACATGGAGCAGTTGCCTTTGGCAGGCTAAGACATGCCAAATGCCTTGTATTTCCTGTTGGAAGCCTATTTTTTTGTGGAAGGACTATATTACTTTCACAACTGTAGTATCTGTTCGTAAATATTAGCTTTAGTAACATACACTTCACTTTAGCAGAATACCAGCACTGCAGTGAAATAAGTGTGCTATACTGGGGCAGTAGCATCAGTGTTCCTTTTCTGGTTTCAGTGGTAAATACTGTACCTATATTTTCATAGAATTTTTGAAGATTCATTAGAAATCATTTCCTTTGAGGAACCCATCGTCACAAATGTGATTATCTCAGCTTTTGGAGTTTTAGTCATGGCCAAGGCTTCACTAAATGTTGTCTAAAAAGAGAGAATAAGCCTGGCCTTGAATTATTCTTTAATGGGATTGCTTTATATGCAGGCAGCATGTGGCCTTCTTCCCTCCAGTTGTTCTGAGGTGGAAGAAAACAGGTACAAATGTAAAGTCTTCACAAGAGGCAACTGAAACAGTTGGCTCTATAATTTTGCACCTGAAGTGAAACACAGAAATGGCTATTTTTGCCATGTACCTTTGTAGGGTATAGAAAAGACTTGGATGTTTGAAGATACAAACACATTGAAAGCAGCAAACTCCTTTCCATGCATACCTAGCAGAGGAACTTGATTCAAGGTGTTACATGTGTCTGGAGAGGGGTTGTGTGGAGGCCAGTTGGGCTGTGCTCTCTCTCTCTCTGTTCACTGGACAAGTGTTGTATGTTTTCTTCAGCATAACTTTAAATGGACATTATTTTACCCTATTTTGAAAAGGAACTGGTATCTTTACAACTCAGGCTGATATATAACTAACCTTTTTCTTTCCTGAACAAGGTCATTACATCATGATGCAGTAATCCTGTCTGTGGGATAAACCATCCCCTCTCTGTGTCTCTGCTGCTTTTATCTGTGTTTGTGTGCATGGTGGGGAGGAGACATGAGGGGAAAGAAAAAGTTTTGATTCTGGCCAGTTAAACTGTGTTTAGAGAGAATAATATGTGGGTTCTGAGTTGCAAAGGGCTTTTGTCTCAGAGCTATTGCTTTGATACTTTATACACAAAGAGAAGCTCCACAGTCTCAAGTCAGAAGAGCCCGGGGATGAAATTACACCTTTGCCTGGCTATGACAGGTTAAACTTTATGGAGATGCAGGTAGCAAATTATCCACAGACTGAATTGCAAAGGAAGGCTTTAAAATAGGCTTTAAAAACCTGCTGGGGAGATTAGGTGATAAAAATACTTAGTTCTTGTGTCCTTCTTTTTGTCACAGCGCTCAAAGCAATCTGTGAAGGAAGGAGGGACAATGTTGTTATCTTGGTCTCAGCCCAGAGGAACCTGAGGGATGGAGCAATGGCAGGATGGGTGGAACAGGGAGGAACAGGAGCCAGCAGCAGGACCCAGCCATCATGCTGCCTGTCTCATTCCCTGGCCATTAGACTAAGCTGCCTCCCTGCTTGTTGCAGTTTCTAATTTGTCTTGGATGTGTTTATGTACTTTTTCCCAAGTCAATTTATACCACAGTATGTCATTCATGGCTAGCCTGGGGTGTGCCCAGTGAGGTATGGTTCATAGCTATTTTTGATTCACTTACAAGGGGATTAAGTGACGTGGTTGCCTGGACAGCAGGGGCTGTACTTGGTGACCCAGTGGGTCTCTCCCAGTCCTGTGTAACCTGAGATGATGCCATCGAAGCTGCAGCAAGATGCCAGTGATGTAATTTCAGACTGTCTGGCCTGAGCGCCAGTGAAGGCAGGGAGGCTGCACATGTGTAAGGCAGGCTGAAGCAGAACATAGACAGGGTTTGATTCAAAATGAAACCAGGTAACTGAGCAAAGTAGAGCAGGTGTGTTAGTTGTTGACTCCATCCTTCACCTGCTCTGAGGTCCATACTTATTTTACTGAACAGCTCGGAGTCTGTTGCAGATTAAGACAAATAACTAACTTGAGTCATCAGGTTGTAGTGTCTCAACAAACTACTTAAAAAGATGTCAGGTCCTCTCTGTGGGTGGATGCTAAAGTGACAGAACTAAAACATCTCTAAAATCACATGAAGGCTTCACTTAACGTCGTGCCACGTTTCTGGCAGTGATAGAGCACGTCTTCCAGGCTGGAAGTGATAGACACCCATAGCTGTCAGCAGGACAGGACTATGATGGACCCCTTGCAGGTCTGCTGGCGTGGGCACAGTGCTGCACTCACATGCTTTTGCAGCTCTCAGAGCAGACACGTGCATCAACTTGGAGTGCAGGCAGAGAACTCAGATCTCCCATCTGTGGAGACTTAGCTATGGTTCCAGTCAAAAGGGACACCAGTAATAGCCACTATTTCCTCACTTTGTACTTGTCCTTAATTTATTAAATCCCCAAATTCAAGAGTCTTCTTATGGAGATTACATGTAGACAGTATTTGCATCCATGTTTCATCTGTACTGACTGTTGATGCAGGTAGGCTCTGTGTAGTTTGGTTCAATGTCAGTATTTTAATGGAGACAGGGAGATTTCTAAGTTAGATTAATTGATTATGCTCTTTTATAATTTTCTGTTACTAGAAAAACTCTAGCAAATGAGTGTGCACTAATTTACTTGCGTTATTGGTTTGTGTCCATTGTATTCTGTGCAGGGTCTCAGTGTAGTACAGATGAGAGTGTTTGGACTCAAATTACAAGGAAGTGACCATGTTTGAGAAAAACCACAGCCAAAGCAGCACTTCCCATTGACTGAGTTTTCAGCAGCCATTTGTTCATGGTAGTTTTGACTTTTTTTACCTGCCAGGATAAATTTCAGGGCAGCATTGATTTTTATTTCTTCATATAACTTGTGTTTGCTGAGTTACAGGTGACAGCAGCTTTCCCCACTCCTTAAGAGGGGTCATTCTGTGTATGTGTCTGTTTAAAAGCTGCAGAATCATATCTTAAAAGGAAAGTCCTCTAAACATGCTTAACTTAGTGTAATGCCTTTCCTTTTGCACTTAGTTTTAAAGCCAAATATTATAAAAACAACTGTCAGTGCTTTGATGTGGGTTCCTAGTTTTCTCATTGATGCTATTAATATTGCATGCCCAGTTGCTCCATGGTGGGTGTCAGTGCTGTGTAACAGCAGCCATCTGTGAGAAAGGAGCTGCTTCCTGGCATGGAGTAAAATTTAGGCCAGCTGTGGATGCTGGAACCACATCTTAGAGACTCTTCCTCTTCCTCTGGGCTCTCCCTTCCCTGTGCTTTGCCTGAGCAGAATTTCTGGTACCCAGAATCCCACAGCGTGTGGGTCTGCATTTCTGGGTTAATGTCTGAGCCTCACACTCTAAAGAGAGAAGGCAGAGCCCGAATTACTGCCAGCCTGTGCTGGTGGCATTCCAGCAGGCTGGTTCCCCTCAGCTCAAGGGCTCACCCATGCTCTTGTTCAGTTTGAGCAGTGCTTGAGGTGTCTCTCCCTGGACCCATTCAGCACAAGTGGTGTTTTATGGGTCTGGTAAAGCAAGTGAAAATGCAATTGCAACTCTGGCCTGATACTTTAGAGGAAGCCAGTTTTTCTGTGGGTTTTGTATGTCATGTTGGGGAAAACATTATCTCTCTGCCCTTTAGCTTTAATTTCTAGGCATATAACCAGATTAGATTTGAGAGAGCAGGTAAAGAAACAAACTTTAAGCAGCATCCCAGCTTAGTCTTAGATATAGGAGATGTGTGTTTTCTCCAATGTTGAATTGTTTTGCAGTTAAACTTCTGGAATCTGAATGGATTTCCAAGCCTGAGTCAGAGCTCTCACAAGAGGACCTGACAGAGATTACTGTCAGCAAAAAAATGGTCTGTCAATACCATTTTCTTAGTCTGAGTTAACTACTCTGGGGCATCATGACACACCTTCTAGTTTAGAGGACAGTCCTTATGAAAAAGAATGATTATTGGCCAAATTCTGCCTGCAATTATGTGGTCTGACCTCAACTTCTCATTTAATTTACAGAGTTGAGGTTTATAAAATAGCTGTGTTTAATAACGCATCAATTCTTGTCTTGATGTGACATCTTAGATGGCGTTTGCAATCAGAACACGGTCTCAGGATTTCTGCTGTTTTCCAGCACACATTCTTTTTGTAGTTACCTTCAAAGTCCTTTCACTCTTGCAAGATTTCCTTTCTCAAGAGTTCTTGGGACAGGCATTTTTCAGATCACCGCAGGCATAGGCCAGTTACTCAGAAAAGGGCTTCAACCCTGGAGGTGCTTCCTTATAGACAGAGGAAAGATTACATGCTTCTGCTCTCTATGCAGCCTCTGGAAGAATGGAAACTTGTTTTTTTTGAGGGCAAACAAACCTGCAAAGACTTTGGAAGTGATTCATCTCCATTTATAAAGTCTTCAGTATCAGCTTGTCAGACTGGGATCATATGTTGCACTTTATGGTATAATGCCCCTGAATGTAAATTAGATCAAGACACTCTTACAGTTTGCAGCAGCCAAAGTTATATTAGTGCTGATGATAATTGCTGAGAGAGTATAATGATTACTCCAGATAATCATGGCTGAGTTCCATCAGAAATGCTGAACACTCACCTTCTGATAAAGGGCCCAGCTTTCAAGTGTTATGAGACTTTGCTGAGCTGGGAATGGTGAAAGCCCAGAAAACTGGCACAGATTCTGTCTTGGTGGCTTGTCAGATACTGGCCACATGGAAATATTTTGTGGGATCAGAAGATAAATTAGACTTCTATGCCATAGAAGTCAGTGGAACGAGTCAGAGCCAAAGGGGCAGAGCAGCTTTCCCCTTCAGCTCACAAGTCACCAGAGATTTGTATTATCTGATGTGAATCCTGTTTCAGACTTACAGGAATGCAGTCCCAAATCCTTCAGCAGCTCCCAGTTTTTTCATTGCAGATACCAGAACCATTGTTTAACCATTGCTGTGGTGATCTTGGAGACCAGGAATCATTATAGAATCATAGAATGGTTTGGGTTAAAAGGGACATTAAAGACCATCCAGTTCCAACCTCCCTGCTATGGGACACCTTCCACTATCCCAGGTTTCTCAGGGCCCCATCCAGCCTGACCTTGAACAGGCCCAGGGATGAGGCAGCCAAAGCTCTGCTCAGCCTATGCCAGGGCCTCACCGCCCTCACAGGAAAAAATGTCTTCCTAACATCTCATCTAAACCTGCTTTCTATCAGTTTGAAGCCATTCTTTCCCCTCTTATGACTACATGTCCTTGTTAAACATCTCTCTCCAGCTCTCTTGTAGCTCATTTTGGTACTGGAAGGAAGTTCTGCGCCTGTCAGAAAAATGGGAGCAGCCCAACTGTTTGGCTTATAAATCCTCTGCTTTTAGTCGTGTAGACAGCCACTGTAAACATGCTTGTGCAAATTCCAGCCTTTGCCTTGATCCGTTTTGTGCAATTGGATTGTCAAACTAAGTAGTACTGGCTGCTGAAAGAGGGTAGAGTTTAGATGTGTTGGCATTGCAGTTTAGGTTATAATGAGTAATTTTCTGGGGAGAGTCTGACCAGTGTGTTCCGTGTTGTCTGCTGGGTGAAAGAGCTGAAGGAAAGGCTGAGGAGTTCCAGTAGATCCAAGTCCTGGTGGTCCTCTCCTCCCCTCTGGTGGGAGTTGTCATCCTTAGAGCCAAGCTGCAAGAATGTCTGCCTCAGCGTTTGTTGCTGTGGAGTAGGAAAGTGATCCCAAATCCCTTTGGTGGCACTTTAAGTTAAGTCAGCAGATGCTACACAGAAATAGTTTAGTACAGACACATCTTCCTATCTGTCTCTGGGTGAACAGGAGCTTTTGGCAGAGGAGCTGCTTCAAAGAGTCTCATGGGACACAGCGATGTCACACGGCTGCCTTTGCATGTTAAGAAAGTGTGGCCCTGTGCCCATCTGCAGAGCTCTTTTAAAAGGTTCTAGGCCAAGATCATCATTCACTTGTTATAACTCACATGTTGTGCTTGAGAAACTGATTTGTGTTGAGTCCAGCATCACAGGTTCCTACAAAGGATAGAGCCAAGTTGCCTGTGGCATGTATGTCAGATAGTCATGATAATAATGGGAAATAACAGCAGTCCCTCACCTGCTGCCTTTTCTAAGCACTCACCAGTCATTAATGAATTAATAATCTGCACAGAATCCCTGGGAGGTGGCCAGCAGGTTGGTTTTTTGTTGGAGGGAGGTTGCGTGGGGATCTGACGTCCTTGGACTCTGGACAGCTCATCTTGTGATACACATCTGTGTACACACAGCACCACTCACAGGTGGGTGGAACCTGAGCTCTCCCCATGGTGAGGTAGGAAATGGTTTTGTCTTTCATATCTCCCTGGAACCAGGATCTTTGAAAGTGTTTGAGAAAAGATGAAATGCTATTAAGATTTCACAGAGCGTGGAAAAATCATTCTGGGGAATCTGGAACTCCTGCCTTGCACCTACAATGCTGGTGCCTGCACTGAGCCCAGATTTCCCAACCTCAGTTCTGTGCATTCTTCAGCTGCTCTCTGAGAGAAGAGAAATGCTCTTCCTTCTCTCTTTTCTCCAGAGACACATCCTTCTGATGAAGCTTTCCCAAACAGTGGCATATTCCCCTGAAAAGATTCTCTTTCAAGCCACTGACATGTAACTTGCTGAAAAATTCATGCCCAGTTCCTGTCAGAGACCTTGCCTTTCCCATGAGCATGGCCTGTGCCTGTCAGATGCCTTCAGGGAGGCAGAATCTGAAGCACAGGATCAGTCCCAGGTGACCAGGGATTTGTTACAGCATAATTGTAGCCACTGAGAAATGAGGGAATGGAGGCACACTGTAATTATGCAATTGGCCAGAGTCCCCATGATAAGTCAGTTACAGAGCAAAGAGAACATCTGATTCTTGGCATTTCCTCCTGTGCTCCCGCACACGGAGGCAGGATGGGAAAAGTCCTGATTTTTGGATTTGATTTGGGTACTGAAGGCTGTTTGAAAGGCCTTAGCTCCCATAAAGAAATTATGAGGATGTCATTAGTAGAATTAATTTTTTGAAAGAAAGCAGCTACTAAGAGATGTAGCTGAAGATTGGGGGGCTGGGGGTCAGGGGCTGAAAACATGCAGAGGGGATGTGATCAATGTGTGTAGCAGGAGAGTATTCAGTAAGGAATGTGACCAGCTGCACTTGCTCCTAGACCTGTAGGCAAGTATTTAAATGTCAGAACATGAAGGTGAACGTGTACAGCAGTACACTAGGGCAAAAGATGATTTTGCTGTCATTGTTTTCAACTGACAGTGATTGCTGTTCCCTGGAGTACAGGAGATGCTTTGTACAATTGAATTCAGAATATAGATTTGATGTCTTAGGTGCTGTGTGTATAGGGGGCAGAACCAAGGCACTCCAGTTACATTTCTTAGCTGGGGACTTTAAAACTGCTGGTGGTGAATGCTGGGCTGCAAGAGGAGGAATTTGGGCCTCTGCAGGTGTATATCAGGGACAGGTGGTGGCTTGTTTGTTAATTTATATCATTTTTGCATCCACAGATTTGTTAAGGCAATTTGGAATGGTAATTTGATTTCTGTGCATTGATTTCCTAATTTGTGAGCTCTTTGCAGGCTGGTGCTGTGCTCTGGCTGGCTCAGGTCAGCTGCATTCAGCTTCTGGTGCTGAGGGTGAGCTCTGTGTGGCACAGGCTGTGTGTACAGTCTGCAGGCTCTGCCCTTTTCTCATTTAGGCTAAAAGGCTGAGGCTTTCAGCAGTGGAAAGCCCAGGATTCTGGCCCTTGCTCTACAGACAAGTGTGTGATTTGTCTAATAAGAATTCACTGATTAATCCAGAAGTCCTTCAAGATTATTGGAATTAGGGATGGCAGTTACTGGCATTTATGGTGTCCAGGGATTTACTTAATTGTAGCTGAAGGACTTCATAAACCTGAAATAAACCACTCTTCAGATGCCCAAAATATCAGTAAAAATATTTTCTAGACAGTGGAAGAAAAATATTTTAAAACACGGGAAGCAATACAGGAACAAGATCTGTAAAATGTTGAATTTATTTAGGAGCTGTTGCAGGCTGAACAGAATCTGGAGATAGTGAAATAGTAATAAACCATGATGTGATGGCCCAGATTTTCCAGCAGAGGCTCGTTCCGTGTGCACCATCCTGCGTCAGCCCAAATTAGACTCTCAGGTCCCAGGATGAGATGGAGAAGTGTGCCCACTGGTACAGCAGGACTTCCATGTGCCTGGCATGCCCAGAAACCAAACAGGGCTGCCCATTCTGTGCCTTCACACTTGCTGTCCTCCCAGGGTTTGTGCAGTTATTAGCTGGCAGCTTGGCTGTGGCCCCTGTGGCAGGCAGCCTGGTTTTCAGCGTGCAGAGCCTGAGAGATGCCCTTGACTTCGGTGGGAGCAGAGGGAATGCAGCCCTTCTCATGGCTGGGCCAAGTGTGTCTGAGTCACAGAAAGGGCAAGCAGCCAGGGCTTTTCCTCACAAAGGCGAGGAAGCTGAATTCATTTAGTTCTTAAAGGAGTGTTTAGCTCACAGATTGGAAGGGCCCATAGAAATCTGATACAACATTACTGGAGTCTATTCAGATACTTTGGTGGAAATTGAATAAGACTTGAAATGTGCTAAAGTCTTTGCACTTTTAGTTGTAATGATGATGCTGATAAGCAGAATTGAATTAAAGATAATAAAGGAGAGAGCTGTCTTCCCTATACTGTTTTCTCTTGAATCTGTAGAAATGTCAGCATCTAGATTATTTCAGGTTTTGTTTTGTTTCCCTGTGGTATCATATTCTCTTTAATAAATAATTTGTGGTTCTTTGTGACAATTTTTCTTTACTCCTGAAGGGAGGAGATCCAGTTTTGTATCCCTTTTGGCTTTGAGGTGTGTAGTTGCAAACAGCTTCTACCATGTCTTTTCTTAGCATTTCCTCCTGTTCACAGTTGTGCCTGCACTCTGGGAAAAGTTTACTCAATGCAAGGTAAATATTTTGTCTCTTCTGGTACATTAAGGTTTTATTGTTTTATTTTGTTTCTGATAACAAATAAAAGCTGTTTGAGCACAAGAAATTATTAATTTTGCAAAAAAAAGTTAATCTCTTAGAATTGAGTGGATACTTTCATTCAGGTACAAAGACTAAACAAACAGGATGAGTGGTCACTGCCTTTTCCTAGAGTCTGCTCTTAAGTTTTCCTCTGAAATTTATCACAAGGGGGAAACAAAACTCTGAACGTTCACAGCAGTAGATCCTTGGCTGGTTTTCCACTGTAGCCTTCTATGCTAGGTGTGTGTATCTCAGTGGTGGGGTGGATCTCTAATCTGCCAAGCAGTCCTAGCAAAGACTGGGGAGTTAGAGGAACTTTTTCTTGCTGTAACTTGTTTTACTGGGGACAGGGGCACTCTGATGGTGCGTGTTGTTGACAGCAGTTCTGAGGATGGTGCTGGCTGCTATGTCATGACAGGGAGTCTTGCAAAGAGAAGGCAGTGATCTGCCCCATCAAGGAGACAGCATGGCATTACTGTCTGTGACACTCTGAAATCACTTGGAGTCTCCCATTACAATTAGGTGATAATTTGGTGTGTTAATCCACTGCCTTCCACTGGGACATGTGTGCATCATTCTCTGAAGTTGTCCTTTCTGCCTGTCTTTGCTGCAATTAGTGACCACCAGGAAGGGCTGCAGGCTGATGCTCTCTGAAGAACAAGGGCAATTATGTCTTGGAAGTACTCCATGGGGTGATTTTCATGGTCCTTTCTGCTGGTTAGTGACCCAGACAGTGCTGGTGCCTAGTAAGGTGTGCATGGACATATCACATTCCAGGGAATGTAGCTCATGGCTCCTTTTCTGTCTGAGTAAATTCACTTTGTGAGCCGTAAGGCATCAGCTGGTAAATGGAATGGGACACTGCCTTTCCATACTTGCTCTTAGGTTTGCTGCTGAGGCACCTTGGTGTTGCTGTGAGCTGCTGTGCAGGACTTTGGTACCTCAGGGCTGGGCAGGGAAAAGCTTCTGCCTAGGGCTGTAAATTAGGGAGGAGCTGACAAAATCAAGCCACTAGCAGAGCAACTTCTTGTACAACAACCTCTTTGAGTGGCTGAAGGGACAAGGGCTGAGGGAGGTCTCCAGCTCAGGAGGAGGCCCTGGGGCTGTGCTGTGTCCCGAGCTCCTGCTGTGCCTGCCTCCAGCCTTGCCCTGCTTAGAGCAGAGACACGAGGACGATGAGCAGCCCTTGGGCTGGGGTGGAACCCATGTTTGGCAGGGTCCCTGCAGTGACCCTGGCCCCACCCTGGGATCCCCTGCAGTGACCCTGGCCCCAACCTGGGGTCCCTGCAGTGACCCTGACCTTACCCTAGGGTCCCTGCAGTGACCCTGACCCACCCTGGTGTCTCTGCAGTGACCCTGACCCCACCCTGGGGTCCCTGCAGTGACCCTGGCCCACCCTGGAGTCCTTGCAGTGACCCTGACCCCACCCTGGGGTCCCTGCAGTGACCCTGACCCCACCCACTGCTGCAGAGAGCCCCTGAGGTGCAGGTGCTGGGCCCTGAGCACTGCAGTGTGTGCTGAAGGCCTCAGATGTTCCTAGAGTCTGCAGAGCTGCTACAGCTCAAGATGCTCATCACATCTTTGGCTCCAAGAATTTCTTTAAAGGCCCCAGAGATAAATGCAGGGCCAGGAATTAACCTCACTGAGAATAAGTTCACTCAGTGATGATTCTTAGATCATAATTAGTCTTTGTGGCCTGTAATTTAGTGTGGCTTTTAATTGGTTTAGTGTATTCTGTGGTCTTCCATTTCTGTTAGAGTTTTTCAATCAAAACCTCTTTTTTTAAGGCCTTGCAGGGACATAAGTTTCTATAAAAATGATAATATTTCTTTATCAAATGTGTTTGTCATTTCATGTTTGCAGTCGTGCTGCCAAGCAGTGGATGGTTCTGTCTGTCAGCTTCTGTCAAACTAAAGTGATAATATCTCTGATTTTGTGAGGGGTTTTTTTATCCACAGCTTGTATTTGCCCACTGATCTCAGAACATTTTTTTTTATTCTACATCTTCAGCATTCAGTGGCATTTTTCCCATCTAAGATTGCCTCTTATCACTGCAGCTGGCTCTACAATCCAGCTGGAATCAGATTCATCTTTGATTTAATGGCAGAGCAGCAAACGTAGCTGTAGAATGCTGGCAGCATCTCGTGCAGAGCCTGACTATTGAGTCTGCTGAGGTTTTATTGCAGAGATCCTTCTTTCTACAGGATCATCCTCAGGCACTGCATTCATTCTTGTTATTCACGTTCTGGAGAAACTGCATTGTGACGGGATTCTGTTTCCTGTGTGTGTTTACCCCATTGCTCTGAGCTGAGCCTTGCTCTTTTTTGCATCTCTCTCTGTGCTGTGCTCTGGACCACAGAGCCTGGATTTTCAGGCAGCCTCTCCGTGTGCCCTGGGTTCCTTTAATCACATTCTCTCACTCAGTGCAGATGCTCAGGGTCTGTCACTGCCATGCTCACTGCATGGTCCAGCTGGCTGTGCTGCATTCCCTGCAGCCAGCCCAGGCTCCCATCTCACCTGGAGCAGTGCATGTCTGGGGCTGGCACCCATGGGACCTCTGGTATCCCTTCAGTCACACACAGACATGGTGATGCACAGCTTTGTAACCAGAGCATTGAATCTTTGCTTCATTGCCTAAACAATAGTGCCTTTAGACAGGTTCATTTTGTCTGAGATCAGACACTGAATCAGCTGTTCTGGGTTGGGTTTTTTTTAGCTTCTGACCCTGGCAACAGTGTCTTGCTCATTTCTCATCATATTCTGCCACTTAGTAAAATTATTTTACCTCCAATTTTCTTGTCTTTTCCTCCTCAAGGACAGATCAGTGTAAAGTCTCTGTTCTCGTGTCTCTTGACCTTTTATTCCTAGCAATCCAGCATTTCCAGAGGTTTGGTATCCCCTCAGTACTTCCTGTTTTCTCAGGTCATTGGAGGTATTTTGTTGTTCTTCTTCTCTTCACTTGCTATCCAGTTTGTTGACGCTGTGTTGCATGTACTATGTGCTGGCTAACAACATGATTACTGTCAGGTTTCTGAAACTAACCTGGCTCTTTATTAGGTTCTGTAAAGTCTGATAGATGTGGCAAAATAGAGGCAACCTCTTATCTACATCAACAGCAAGGGAAAGAGCCAAGTTCCTCATAGAATACACAAAGACAGTGAGTAACTTGTCTGAGGTTATTTGTGAAGTCTGTGGTGGGTGTCCAATGCTTGTACCCTCAGCACATGGCTCTCTGCCTATCAGTGTGTTCTGAGAGGAAATAAAACAAGAGGCAGATCTCTGCTCCTCTCCCCTGGTGAGGACCAGCTCCAGGCACTGGTCTGTAATGAGGCAGAGCTGAGAGTGCTGTGAGTCTGGAGGCTGGCAGTGTATCCCATCTTCCCATTGCTCCTACTGGTACTTCTGGAATGGGGTCTGGAAAGGAATATCCCTGTGCTTTTCACTGTGGATGTGGGCATCGTGTAGCCAGGTACCCATTTGAGGTGGCAGCTTCTGCTGAGGAGCAGCAGATCAGCTGCTGTTTGTGTGCTCATGGAAATGCTCTTACAGTTCCAGAAATCAGCTGGAGTTTGTCCATACTGGTTCCAGCTGTAGTTCTGTACAAAGCAAGCAGAGACCTCTCATCCTGTGTGTGCTCACAGCTGGAGGGTCAGGAGCACCTCGGTGCTGTGTCAGACACAGCTCAGGCACGGAGCTGTGTCACTGCAGCTGGAATGGCCCTCCCTGGCCGTGTCAGTGCCCTCACACAGCTCAGCAGGCTGTGTGTCCCTCCTGGGACCTGTGCCCCTCCAGACCCTTTGCCCTTGTTTGTATTGACTGAGGAATACAGGCAGAGGAGCTGTTAAGGTTTTCTTGGGCAACTTCTCTCCTTGGGTGCTGCTTCTCTGATGTCTTCCCCATTTCTCAGCCTGCTTTTCTTTTTCTAGAACATGTAACAATGCAGCTATCATTTTTTGCCTCATAAAATCCTCAATTAATGTACTTTAGTTTTCTTTAAAGCCTGAAATTGTAAATAGTAAGTGGGGGTGTCAGGCAGTGGAAGACTTCAGCCAGAAGAGTAAATGTTGATGGACTTCTTAAAGAACAAGTTTCTTTGCAAAGCTTTAATGCCATAAATCTGATGTGTGTGCC
Source organism: Hippolais icterina (assembly GCA_013400075.1). Taxonomy (NCBI): domain Eukaryota; kingdom Metazoa; phylum Chordata; class Aves; order Passeriformes; family Sylviidae; genus Hippolais; species Hippolais icterina. Next base: position 459,130 of record VWYN01011934.1, read on the forward strand.
ATGAGGAATCTATTTTGGGTCCTGTTGTTGTCCACTTTCCTCTTCTCTTGCTCTTTTAT
>VWYN01011936.1:0-24290 GCA_013400075.1 Hippolais icterina
CTCATTTTTTTATTCCCTGCAGATGTCCTGCACCTGTTTCACCCCTAAAGAGCCCTGTGCTGTAACCACAAGCTGCAGGAAGAAACTGCTGCTCTCTGCTTCAAAGCCAAGCTGCCATTCCTGATGCCATTCCCATTGCCAGTGGACACTCAATCACCATCTGCCTTGTCAACGACCTGTACTAATGTATTTAAAAAACTTAAAATATAAAGTGTTTTAGTTAAACTACTACTTGTGTTTGTTATTATTATCATCAGTTCTTTTAGAACGTATCAAAGTTACAGAGACACAAACTGTTCTAAAAAGAAAAGCCTGAGAAACAAAAACACCAAAACAAGAATGAAATAAAAGAGCCCATGAAGGCTTGGAACTGTAGCCAATCAAATTCCCTAAAAGACATGTGCTAGCCTCGTAAACAAATCAAAGCAACCAAACAAAAATACATGAACTCGTGAACAATAGTCCTAAAATCTATAACTATAGTATAATGTAAATAATAAATAACTTCTACTAAAATCATACTAATTCTATCATTCAAAAATCCTAAACTCCTACAACGACGTGTAGAGTTATCTAAATCTCTGCCATGCTCCACACTGCATGACAACATTAACTCTTTTATTATCTTTTTTCAGGAATGCCCACATTATTTTTGAACCACCACTGTGAAAGCCCCAAGATCTGAGTTGTGAGGGACATTGGGCCAACTCCCAGTTCATCTCTGTGCAGGTGTGTGTGCTACTGCAAGATGCCCCTGCCCAGATGGTCTTTAAGGCACCTCCAAACCCAAACCATTCTTTGATTCCACCATTCCATGAACCTGGGGTTGTTTTCTCCCATTTTTATCACCTCAAGTCTTTTAGAATTCCAATTGCCTTCTCACCCCCTAGTCATGCTGTCTCATAGGGTCCTTTTGCAACTCTCCACAGAGTTTTGTCTTCATGACTTTGTAGATGTGGCACTTGGGGACACAGCAGTACTGGGTTGATGATCTCAGGGGGCATTTCCAACTTTAATGATTTTATGACTCAGTATTACAAATGAATTGTTGGTTCTGCTGAGCTGTAGCAGAGGGCTGGGCTCTCCCTGCAGGGCTCTGAGCCCCTCACAGGTGAAGAAGATTCTCCATGAGCAGCAGCCACTCAATCCCACCTTGTCCAGCCCCACAGGGGTGCCTACAGCAGATGGTGGTGAAGGCTGGACCATGCTCTGATCCAGCACTAGCAGATCCAGCACTCATGGATAAAACCCCTGAACACCATGAAGTCCCTTCCAAGCCCAGGGATCATCAGTGCCCAAGGAAAAGCTCGTCTGGGACTGTTCCTCTGTGGTTACTCCTGTTGAGACTTTCTGCTGCTGTTAATTCTTACACAGCCTGAGGAGCCTGGGGGGAGGCAGGTGGTTCCTGCGCTGAAACAAGTTTAACAAACTTCTCCTTCAGTTGCCTGCCAAGGCTCCCAGGAATGAGGCAGACCAGAAAACAGCCTGGGAAAAACATTCACTGGGATTGCTGTGAGCAAGAGCCATTGCATAGAGGTAGCTATTTCTTATTAGGGGAAAAAGGAAAAAAAAGAAGGTGGTTTTTGGTCGTCGTTTTTTTTCAGTTTTTGTCTCCTTTCCTCCAGAATTATCCTGAGTTTCCAATGAGAAAAGCTCTACAGAAAAATTCCATCAGCCTTCCTGATTGCACTGTTCCACCTTGCTCTTATGGTCAAAGGAGCTGTTGAAAACCAGGATTCTCCTCCTGGAACTTTCTATCGATCTCTCACCTGTTCAGTTCCATTCCTGACCCACTTCCCTCAGGACCAGCCCATCTCAGAGGGTGTTAAGCTGTTGGGAGAGGTGATGGCTGGGCAGTTGTGCATTCCCCAGAAGTGATGGGGACATGATAACAGTCTTCCTGCACTAATACCAATATTTGAGACACACAAAAGACCAACACATAAAATTGCTCTCATCTGACAGCCCGGGTGAAATGCAGGGTCATTCCAGCAAGGACGGTTTCAGACAGGAGCCTCTTTCACCTTCCTGAGGTTTATTTTAAGAATAGCTGCTTTCCTATATTGCTGCTTCTGCATCAAGACAGAGAGAGATCCGAAATGTGCCCAGGCTGTGGAATGTGGAATTTTATCCCTTGACTACTCCAAGGGATAAAAACATTCCCCACATTGGCCCTGGCACAGGTCAGTGGCTGGAGAGGGATAAAAACTGAGGTTCAGTGGTTGTTCCTCAAAAACGCCAAGCTGGGACACTGAAACTTTTTGCATGAGCCACCACAACACAGCCAGGAGTTTTGGCAAGTCCCTTCCTCCCCACTAGATACCACATGGGATAAATTAATCCTGGAAAAATCAGAACTTCTCTGAAGTTAAATGTTCTGAAATCACGTGGAAAGACAGGAAAATCACTGAAATTTGATGCAAAGTACTTTTTTTCATTGATTTTTTTTCTCAAGTAATGACAGCCTCCAGAAGTAAAATAAATGATTGTGTTCCAAACTATTCTGCTCCCTCCAGGTCTTCCCCTGGGTGAGAAAACAGATTTTCTTTAGGAATCCACCCAATTTCTTGTTTCCAGAGTAAACAGCAAATCAAAAGTGAAATCTTTACACAGGGGCTAAAACCCCTCCTGCCTGAACAATGGGAATGTTCTCACTGTGTGCTGGGAGCATCACAGAATCATGAAATATCCTGAGCTGGAAGGGACCCACAAAGATCATCAGTCCCACTCCTGACCCTGCACAGACACCCCAACAATCTCACCCTGTGCTCAGAGCCTTGTCCAAACACTCCTGGAGCTCTGGCAGCCTCGGGGCCGTGCCCATTCCCTGGGCAGCCTGGGCAGTGCCCAGCACCCTCTAGGGAATGAACCTTTCCTCATGTCCAGCCTGACACAGACATGAGGACACCCCGGTTTTCTGCCCTGCGAGGTGACAGCAGCTTTGGGACATTGCTGTGTTTCCTTGGGCTTGCAACAAGGACATCCCTAGAAATTCCTGCTTGGGAAGAGGGAATTGCAACAGTGAGAGCACAGAAATTTCTGCTTTCTCCAAGCATCTTTCATCCCAGGCATTTTGGTGCCTGTAGCTCTGGCCCATTCACTGCAGCAGCTTCCTGCACCTCCAGCACCAATGGGATGCTGACAGGGGTTCACAGGGAACAGATGGACCTTTAACAGATAAACAGGGGCCACACCTTGAGTGCTGTGTCCAGCTGTGTCCCCTCAGTTTAGGATGGACACTCAGTGCTGTGTCCAGCTCTGTCCCTCAGTTCAGGNTGTGCTCAGCTGGGCTTGGGCTCTTTCTCCAGGCAGCACTGACAGAATGAGAGGACACAGCCTCAAGCTGCACCAAGGGAAATACAGATTGGATATTAGGGAAAAGTTTTTCACAGAAAGAGTGACAAAGTACTGGAATGGTCTGCCTGGGGAGGTGGTGAAGTCACTATCCCTGGATGTGTTTAAACAAAGCCTGGATGTGGCACTTGGTGCCGTGATTTAGTTGAGGTGTTGGGGCTGGGTTGGACTCCATGATCTTGAAGGTCTCCTCCAACCTGGTGATTCTGTGAATTCTGCCCCGAAGGCAGCCTGGAGGACTGGCTGTGGCTTTCTCCAACAAGGTTGGAAATGCTGAGCAGCACTGGGGCTCCTCGTTTCCCACTCACTCACTCCCAGGGCATGGAAAGGTGGTCGTGCCTGGGATGGTGCATGCTTTGGTGATCACAGAATCACAGAATCAACTGAGTTGGAGGGGACCCACAAGGATCTTGGTGATGCCTTAAGTTTCAGCTTTCTTGTTTTTCAGATTCTGTGCTGCCCAGGGGTGCAGCTCTGAGCTCACAGTCAGTGTCACTCAGCTCTCTGCACACAGCAGGGACACAAAACAAATCCTTGTCCTGCTGCACACCAAGGACAACTTTCAGCCCAACAGCACAAACAAGGGTGGCTGGAGGGAGGAACAAGAAGGAAGAGAACTGACAACCTGAAGCTGGAATTGGACAATTAAACCCCAAGATGCAAATGGACCAAAACTTATAAAAATGTAAGATCTCGTGACCGCACAGCCATTTTGTGACCATTCTTAGTCCACCCTGGGTGCAGCCCTGGTCAGGCCCTGTCCTGCCCAAGGTGGATCCTGGAGGCCTTTCAATAAATCCCTACTTTATTCTCTGTCTCTGTCCAGTCCCTGTTTCAGGTCAGTCTTCCCAAGGCATCACTGGAGTCCAGCTGCTGAAGGGAAGGGAACGCCATCAGAAGGACCCAAAGGATCCTGCCGTCCTGCAGAGAACCACACCAGGATGTGGGAGGCAAGGCCATCTCTGCTGCTGGCACCAAGCTTCCAGCCCTGCTGTCCCGGGGCAGCTCAGCAGGGAAAGGCATCCCAGGGCTCAGGGAAAGCCTTTGGCCGAGTGTGCAGGAGGGGCCACTCAGGGGTTCCCTGCTCCTTCTCACTGTCTCTCTCTAACCAAATGTTTAATTAATCCAGTGCGAGCTGGGCAGGCTCCAACCAGGCTCCTCTGCATCCCAAACTGCCCTGGCCTTCAGAATCCACCCCAGGCCCTCCTGGAAACAGCTCTGAGTAAACAGCACCCTCCTGCAATAAAAGTTCCTAAAATGGCACCTTCAGGCCATGCTGAGGGCTCTGAGGAAGGAAGGATTCTCCTCGCCCCCTCTGCCTGGCCCTGTTTCTGCTGGCAGCAAGGATCCCTGAACTCCAGTGAGGCATTTTTAAAGGCTGATGGAAACCAGGCAGCCCTGGCTGTCAGGATCTGCCAGGAGCCTTAAATCCCCGGCCTTATCTCCCCACTGGCTCCTTTCTCCCTGCGGGGCCGGGGCTGGGGGCTGGCTCTGCAGCTTCCCTGGTGCTGGTCCAGTCCCCTCAGCCACATCCTGCCTCTGTGGGTTTGGGGGTCCCTCTCCATGCTGTTGGGATCCCTCATCAATGCTCTTGGGGTCCCTGCCCCACAGCCCTTCCTGGCACCCCCATCACCCCAGAAACCCGGCGTGGGTGCCTTGGCCCCACACCTCAGTGCTGCTCCTGCTCCAACCCCACATTAAATGAGTCCTACAGATATGGAGAATAAGGAAAACAATGTCCTGGGCCAAGCCAGGAGGAGCACGGCCAGGACACTGGGGGAGGTGTTCTCCTTTCCCTTGTCAGGCACTGGGAATGCTGCCATGGCTAGGCTAGGGTGCCCAATTCAAGGGTGACATGGAGAAGCAGGAGGGTGCAGTGGAGGGTCACCCAGATGGTCACCCCTGGGGTGCAGGAGAGGTGGGAACAGCTGGATGGGGTAACTGGGGATACTGGGGTGCAGAGGGATCTCACTGCACCTGCTGGAGAAAGGCCCAAGCACTTCTCAGGTCTCTGCAAGACAGGACAAGGACCACAAGTTCAGAGAGGATATTATGAAAAGCTGCTTCTCCAAAGGATGGTGCTGACCTGGGAGAGGCGTGGTAGAGTTCCATCCTTGGGGCAGATGGAGCAGAATTCCATGGCTGCCTTGAGCTCATGCTGGTGGCAGCCACGGTGCAAAAGGGCATTGGACATGAGACCCCAGCCCCTCCCTGACCAGCACTTCTGGCTCTCTGCTGTTTGTGGTGTGGGGGGTATTTCATGGAACCACGGAATTGCAGGTTTGTGTTCAAAGGGACCTTAAAGCTCATCTCAGGTTCAATCACCTCCCACTGTCCCAGGCTGCTCCAAGCCCTGTCCAGCCTGGCCTTGGGCACTGCCAGGGATCCAGGGGCAGTCACAGCTGCTCTGGGCACTCGTGCCAGAACCTGCTCATCCTCACAGCCAAGAATTCCTTCCCAATGTCCCATCTAAATTTACTCTTTTCCAGAGAACATTTATGATGTTCTGTGCAGAACTATTATGTCTAACCAGCTCTGAATTTTTCCTTTCATCAGCCATACCCTGCTTGGAAGATGAGGTGGGTGCTGCAATGACATTGTCACTTTTCCCATATTCTGCTCCATTTTGCCCCTTGCACCTTGACTCTTGTTTTTCAATTCTACATCCAAACAGGTCTCACTTTGTCTCACTTGTAAATTTGTCCCTCCTCTGCTTTTTCCTGTCCCCTGTCCCTCACCTGATGGGGTTTGACCTCTGAGTGAAAGGATGGCTTTTGGACAACCCAAAGCAGCAATCTTTGGGTTGCTAATATTCACTCCCAATTGTCCCCTGGTGTCCCCAGCCTGGAGAGTGCTGCAGGGAAGGGGACTCAGTCGGGTTTAGGAGGCAGGTGGTGACATCCAAACCCTTTGGACACTGGAGCTGGCTGCTCTTTGGAAAGAGCCAGGAGCTGGGGCCTGTAGGTGCCAGCTCTCTGCACTCTCCCTTCCCAGAGCCACATGGGTCCTCTGGTTTCCTTAGGGATAAATTTAATTAGCAGCCTGTGCTGCTACCTCATCCTCAGATAAGCAATTAATGCCACTGCCAGGTGCTGTCACTGCCAACAGCTCTGACAGCATTTGGAGAGCAGGGGAGGGAAATACAGGAGGGAAAACAGGGTTAAATGAGATTAACTGGAGGGGAACCTCCTTGATGTGGATTACAGAATTGTCAATAAAGGGAATGGTCCCAATGCAGATGTTCCTGTTTAACCTCATCATTTTCCATGGGACAGAAATGGAAGTAAGACAGCACAGGCTGCAAAAGCATCCTCCTGGCTTAGAGACAGATCCCCACTGCCTGGGCCAACATCCTGCACCTCCCCAGCAGCTCCAGGACATCCCCTGGGCCCCATCAGCTGCCCACAGGCACTGCTGCTCTGGCCTCACAGCTGGAGGAGCCAGCACTCCCAACCCCACATTCCCTGCAACCGTGCTCCCCTCCAGCCACCTCACCTGCCCCCAGCTCCACCCCAGGCTCCCTCAGACACAACCCCCTCAAAAGTGCCCTGCCAAGGACTTCACTTCCACGTGCACCCTGCCTGCCCACTGCTCATGGTGGTTTAAGAGCTCACAACTCGTTCTCAGCATTGTCTCCTGTGTCCCTTGGCAGTGCTGGGACAGCGTGGGGCTGTGACAGGACCAGGGTGCTGGGGTGACACAGGGGTTTGGAGAGGACAGGTAGGGCAGAGAGATGCTCTGCTCTGGGAGCTCCCCAAACCAGACCACTTTGGAGGGTCTTGCAAGGGGCAAATATACCCTGACCTCTGGCCAGGCTGTCCTCAGCCCAAAGCTCCACAGACCCAACCAAGGATCAAGGATCAAGGATCCAGCCTTTGGACACCATCAGACAAACCAACAGTGCTCATCCCACACCAAATCCAGGCAGGAACAGCTCCCTGCTCCCCTGAGAGCATCCCCAACCTTGGGCAGGACCAGCCCCATCCCAGCCCAGCAGCTCTCTCCCCGTGCTGTGCTCCAGCAGCAGAGCTGAGCTCTCACGTGGGGGCTTCCAGCAAATCCCCCTGCAGGTTCCCAGGGTTCACAAGGTCACCTCCCTTCCAGCACTGCCCCCGAGTTCAAACATCTGGTGAGCCCAGCACACCTGTGGGCAACACACCTGCGAGCTCCCCTGTCCTGCTGGGGGGAGGGCACATCCATCAGTGCTGATGGGATTCGCTGTCACAGAGAAATGCCTGGAATTTCTTACCTGCCCAGTCAGCCTGGCTCAGCCTCCCCAGCCTGTCACGGGTTCTTAAAGAGGAATGGAAAGTTTTCTGTCCCTGCCTGAGCATGCAGGACTGGGATGTGGCCAGCATCCTCAGGGTACAGATGGAGAGGGCCACAATGCAGATTTATCCTGTCAGGGCCATCCTTACCCAAGAGGAGAGGACGTCCCTGTGCCTGCCTGGGCTCAGCCTCCTCTCCCAGGAAACAAGCAAAAGAACAAGAGGAACAGACTTCAAATTGTACCAGGGGAGGTTTAGATTGAATATTAAGGAAAATTTTGTCATGGAAAGGATGGTCAGGTATTGGCACAGGCTTCCCAGTGCAGTGGTGGAGTCACCATCGTTGGAAGGGCTCAAAAGCCAGGTGAGGGTGGCAGCTGGGGACATGGGTTAGTGGTGCCCTGGTAGTGCCAGTTTAATGGCTGGATTCAATCTTAGAGAGTTTTTCCAACCTTAGTGATTCCATGATTCTCTGGTTCTGTCCCAGGCAGACAGGGATGTGTGTGTCCATCATGCTGCTGTAGGCCAGGGGTGGCTGCAGCCCTGAGGCTCAGCTCACTGCACACTTCCAGAAGCCTCAATGAGAAGCTGAACTCTGAAACACGCCCTGAAGCTCAGGGGTGAGTTCAGAGCTCAGGAGCACAGTGCTGGTGGCAGCAGATCCCTTCAAACTCCTGGCTCCTGCAGAGACATGAAGAGCAGCCCAGGATGCAGCTGCTCCAGCCAAGCTCAGTACTCAGAGCTCTCCTGACTCAGGACATTCCCCAGCCCAGGAATGCCAGGTGCTGCTGGCCCAGGAGCAACCCCAGTGCCAGGCACGGGGAGAGCAGGGCCTGCACAGTGCCAACCTCCAAACCCTGTCTGCCACACACAGAGGGGACCAGAGCTCCAGGGGCTGGACAACAGCAGTGCCTGGGAGCCCTGGGGTGACCTGCATGGAGCTCTGGGGCACTGCCTTCATCTCTGGAGTCCCAGCACAGGAGGGACAGGCAGCTGCTGCAGTGAGTCCAGAGAAGCCACAGAGAAGCTCCAAGGGCTGGAGCCCCTCTGGAGCCAGGCTGGGAGAGCTGGGGGTGCTCACCTGGAGAGGAGAAGCTCCAGGGAGAGCTCAGAGCCCCTGCCAGGGCCTAAAGGGGCTCCAGGAGAGCTGGAGAGGGACTGGGGGCAAGGGATGGAGGGACAGGACACAGGGAATGGCTTCCACTGCTAGAGGGCAGGGATGGATGGGAGATTGGGAAGGAATTCTTGGCTGTGAGGGTGGGTAGGCCCTGGCACAGGGTGCCCAGAGAAGCTGTGGCTGCCCCTGGATCCCTGGCAGTGTCCAAGGCCAGGCTGGACAGGGCTTGGAGCAGCCTGGGATGGTGGCAGGGGTCCCTGCCCATGGCTGAGCTTTAAGGATGAGCTGGATGAGCTTTAAGGCCCCTTCCAACCCAAACCATCATGGGAGTCTACAATTTTATATTCTTCTTTTAAACACACTGCTCAGGCCAGCAGCACATCCGTTTTCTCTTGATGTAAACACTGGAGCACTGCAGGCTCACACAGTGACTATTCTGAGCCAGCTTTCTCCAAGAATTCTCCTAAAGAATTTAGGACCTTCACATTTTGTTACTTTGTTTGGTCTTGTTTAATTGTTTCCCAAAGCTTCTGCCTGGGAGAGCTCTGCCTGGGGAGGGAGGCGATGTTAACCATTACAGGAACACTTCCCAAGGATTTAAGGCAGGGAAAGGAACAAACTAAGCAGGGAAGTGGTGACATCAAAGTGGCACTGATGGAAACCCCCTAATCCCATAAACCCTTCCTGCTTTAATTGGTGTTAAAACAAAGATAATCTTATCTCAGCCCTATAAAAGAAGGGATAGGATGTTCTTTCTGAAAGTCTCTCTAAAAGCCCTCGTAAACTTGACAAACATTCCATGTTTCCAGCCTGAGGAGAACAACTCTAATCCCAAAGGAAACAGGAGAGCAAAAAAGGAGCTTTTCCTGGACAAGTCCCCTTCAAACATCCCCAGTCCTCTTGGTGCTGGTGCCAATCTGGAGTCACAGCCCAGCACTGTGGGGATGCTGGGGACAGGCACAGGGCCCCCAGGGCCAGACAGAGACTGGGGACACAGGGACCAGGCAGTGTCTGCACATTCCAGGTCTGAGCAGAGCCAGGATCAGACCTGGGAGGGATTTGTGCCTCCCCTTTTGGGTCTTCCAAGCTCATCTGGGGCTGCTCAAGGTTTTTAGCTGTCTCCTCTCCACTCCCTTGTCCCAGATGTTGGAGGAGCAGTTTCAGAGCCTGGGATGGGCTCTCTGAAGGAATCCCCACCTGACCCAATCCAGTTTGCAGCAGTAGCACTATTCCCAAATTGCTCTGCCTTGACTTTCCCAGCAGCAGGAGCTCTCCCAGCCCACACTCCCTTCCCCATCTCCAGCAGTGCCCTGCAGACCCCCTCTAGGTGCCCCTTCCAGGGCACAAGCAGCTTTTCCAGGTGGAGCTGGGGGTGGCCAGGAACCCTTGGAATGGGAGTGGGCATGTTTAATCATCACATTTTAATGCTGCTTAGCACCCAGTCGGGACAAGTTCAAAGTGCCAGCTGGTTTGGAGCCAGCAGCCACTTTCCAGATGACAACACTGCTCTGTGTCAGCCCTCGGTGCTGAGTGGAACTGGCAGGAGGGTGATTAAAAATGGGCCACTGTGGTGGGTTAAATCACTGGGGGAGCTGCACAGAACCTTTCCTTCCTGGCCTGCAGTGAGTGGAGGAGCTGTGGGGAGGCAGCACGCCCTGGGAAGGGCACACACTGTCCACCTGTGCTTCCCAAAACGCCCTGAAGGAGGCCTTGGAAAGGCAAAACACAAGGAGAACCCAGCCTTCCTCCAAAAAAGGTTCCCAAGCTCTAATTAATCCAAAAAGCTCCAGTTCTGTAATCCACATCACGGTTCCCCTCCATTGCACTGGCAATGTGGAGCTGTTCCAGTTTGGGCTCCCCAGTACAAAAAAGGAGTCCAGGCAAGGCCAGCAGGATGCTGGAGCACATGGGGGGCAAGGAGAGGCTGAGGATGGATGGGAGCCTGGAAAAGAGAAGGCAAAGGAGAGAATTGCTGCTGCCTGCAGGGTGTAAGGAAGGTGGACCAGACCCTGGAAGAGGGGAAGACTCCAGCTGGCAAATGGAACATTCCAGCTTGACACAAGAACATTTTTGAGGGAGGGCAGGTACTGGAAGGAGGGAGCAGAAGCACAGGGATTCACATCCTCAGGGGCAGTCACAGCCTCTCCCTGGGGACTGAGCTGCTTTTCTGCCACTCCAGCTGCCTACAACCAATGGAGGTCCTGATTCTCAAGGTCCAGTGTTGGATTATCCCTTTTCTGGCCCTGAGATGGGGTAACTGAGAGGCATTTTAAAAACTTTTATTCCATTTGCAGTCTCATGTGAGGGGTGAGACAGTACAGATGTTATAATTCACACCATCACAATCAGAAGCCAAACTATTTCCTAATTCCATTATAAGAGTTTCTTGGCCTATCAGCTTTTCCACACAATGCTGTTAATGCCTTAAAGCCAATCTTCTAAAATCACCCCTCATGAGTCCTGCTAGAATGCACCTTTCATAGTTCTATTTCTCCAAAGCATCTAGTCTTATTTGCAAGGCCATCCTTTAAAACTTGTTTCTAATTCCATTTCTCTCTCAACAATGTCCGTCCTACTCATAACATTTCTAAGTCAGCATTTCTTATCTCAAAGTTTACATACAGACACATACTACGTGAGCCTTCTATCAAAATTAAGAATTCTCTACAAATCCATTTCCCACAGTCCGGGAATCGTCTGTAGGAGCAGACTGGGTGAAAATCCACTTTTCCCTTTGCTGAAGCAATCCCAGTTGAAGCCAGGTCCCTTCCCCAGAGCGGAGCCCCTTGGTGCTGTCACAGGTGCCAGCCTGTGGCTCCAGCTCTGCTCCACAGCTCCATCTGTCCCTGCCACCTCGGATTCCCTCACGTCCCAACAGCCACACTCCTGGTGCTCAGATGTTTGCAGGGCTTCCCCAGCAACCTGAGCTGAAGCAGCTCCATCCTGCAGTGAGCTGAAGTTCTGTTCTTGCAGAGTGAACTGCAAGGATAACCCAAATCGCTGTGTCTGCAGGCACAGATGTGCCAAAACCCCTGGGGCTCCACTGAAACAGGTCCCTCATGGCTGGGATCATTAGGGCTGGAAAAACCCTCTGAGATCCTCGAGCCCAAGTGCCAACCCAGCACTGCCAGGGCCACCACCAAGTGCCACATTCACAGACTGACTGAACAATTCCAGGGATTGGTGATGCCACCACTGCCCTGGGCTGCCTGTGCCGATGTCTGACCACCATTTCTGTGAAGAAATCTTGATATCCAATCCAAACCTCCCCTGGCACAGCTTGAGGCTGTTTCCCCTTGTTTCCCTGTTCCCTGGGAGCAGAGCCTGACCCCCCCAGCTGTCCCCTCCTGTCAGGAGTTGTGCAGAGCCACAAGGTCCCCCCTGAGCCTCATTTTCTCCAGGCTGAGCCCCTTTCCCAGCTCCCTCAGCCTCTCCTTCTGTGATTTGTACTCCCATCCCTTTACCAAGAAAGTCCATGGAAGGAAGACAAATCGCTGTAATCAGACAGGAATTTTTGATGGAAAACAGGAAATACGATGTGGTGCTGTACAGTGAAGTCTGAAAAACCACTGTCACCTGTAACTCTCCTCAAAGAGCAGCTTGAACCACCCTGCACATCAGAACCACCACGAGGCCTTGTCAAGATCACCCTGTGCCAGGGACACGTGCATGTGAGGAAAGCTAAAGCAGGGATTTTAGACATTATTTCCTAGGAAATCTTTTATAAAGCCTCCCTGTGTTGCATGAGTGTAATGACTGCCACAATTCATGGCTGAACAAACACCCAGGAGCAATTCCCACTGCCTCCATTCCCCGTGCACTCCATGTGTCATTGGGCTGGAGTGCTCGTGCAGCACTGAGGGCTGTGAGGGATCAACATCAGAGGGAGGAGGCTGAGCCCTGAGTCCCCAGGCCCCCATTCCACTGATAACTTTCTCTAAAAGGATGCTCTGATGAGGGAAAAACAGCAGCAAATAATTATCTCCCTAAATCCATCAGGAGTGGTGCTCAACGGAGGGATCTGAGAGCCGAGCATGCTGGAAAACAGATGGGAAGAGGCAATTTTCAACAGCTCATAATTCCCATTATTTGGGTGGGTTTTGCCTGCATCCATCAAAATGCACCCTCCACAAGTGAAAGCTTTCTTCCAACCAGATTTCATGCTTCCAAACTCCCAGACTTCCCTAATCACACTGGAAGGCAGTGCAAGGAACTGGAGATGGAAAAGATGTGAGGTGGCTCCAAGGGAAGGTTGAGAGATGCTGGCTGGTGTCAGGAGTGTGAAGGATGAGCCCAGCCCCTGCCTCTGGGCATTTATAAGGAACTCTCTTCTCTCTTATAACTAAATCAGGGTCTTCCCTACTCCCCAGATCTCCAGGGCTCTCCCACTGTGCTCCAGGGTTGGCTGCCAGCCCCGGCATGAGTGCAGAACAGGTTCCCAGAGATGCCAACAAGGCCATCAAAGACAAAGAGTACAAATGAATCACTGCAAATAATGACCAAAATAGCCTCAAATAAAGCTGCTGCTGCCCCCAGGAAAAAAGGCAATTCGTATTTTTACAATAAAAATTAATCCTGAAGCAAAAATGACAGCGAAGGAGTAAAAATGCATCTTAAAAAGTCATGAACTGGCAGCAGTGGCTTTAAATTAGTCAGCAGGAAATATAGCAGTTGGTAAAAGCAGTGGAAAGAATAGGGCCCTTAAGATTAACAGCAACAAGATGGAAATCAAGGACACAAGAAAAATGAATCCACAGTCAAGTGATGAGCCTGTCCCCAAAATATGGGAAAATCATCCACTGTGCCACAGAAGGAAAGGGATATTTAATCACAGAGTGTGCATAGAGAGGGATTGTTTCATAATCAGCGCTTCCCTAAAATTTTCCATTCCTCCTGAAGTAGCAGGAATATCAGCAGTGGGCTCCCAGAGCAGGATTAGATAACTGGGACCCAAGAGCTTTAAGGCTCAGCCAAGGAAACTGTGATGCTGCTGCTGGTGTTGCTGAAATCCGGCGCTGTGGGGCCATTCCGGGGAAGCAAAAACATGGATCATCCCATGGCAAAGGATCTCCAAGGGCAGGAGCTGCCCAGCTCTCCTGGCCAAGGTGATCAACTGCCAGGGGTGGAAAGTGGAACAAGTGACTTGAAGTAAAGTCCCCTGTTGTTGCAGTAGGACATGAAATAAAGATAGTTTGACTCCAGTTTTACAAAGAGAACATCAGAAAGTTTTACAAACAGAACATCAGATTATTTGCAATTTTTTTTGCTTCTTATATAGCATGTTTTGCTAAAAAAAGGAATTAATTGGTCACTAGGACTGACACCTCTCTCCATTGGTTAAGTAATAGAAAACAACACCTGGGGAAGATTGTTATGAGAAAAAACCACTGCCCACTTAGAAATATTTTGGGAAAAGGAGAAAGATGTTTTGGGAAAACTGTTGGAAGTTTTCCCTTGGGAAAGAAACTTGCAAGTTAGCAAGCTGAACATTCTCTCAGGCTCAGAAATACCAAGCCCACACCCTGGTATGTTTTCTTGGTGTTGTTTGGCTCTGCAGAGAAGCTCAGACATTCAGGGCACCGTCCCAGCCCCGTCCTGCACAACGTGGTGCCTGGCATTGTGTGCCACAGGGAAAGCAGGATGGAAAACAGCAGGGGGGATGCAGAGAACAGGCTGAGGGTGAGGGCCCAGCACGGAGCTGCAGCAATGGATCTCACATGGAGGGACCCTCCACTCTGCTCTGGTGAGAACCCCACCAAACACTGCCTCTGGCCCTGGAGCCCTCAGCACAGGAAGGATGTGGAGCTGCTGGAGTGAGTCCAGAGGAGGCCATGGAGATGTTCCATGGGCTGGAGCCCCTCTGCTCNGTTCCATGGCCTGGAGCCCCTCTGCTCTGCAGCCAGGCTGGGAGAACTGGGGGGCTCACCTGGAGAAGAGAAGGCTCCAGGGAGAGCTCAGAGCCCCTGCCAGGGCCTAAAGGGGCTCCAGGAGAGCTGCAGAGGGACTGGGGACAAGGGATGGAGGGACGGGACACAGGGAATGGCTTCACACTGCCAGAGGGCAGGGATGGATGGGAGATTGGGAAGGAATTCTTGGCTGGGAGGGTGGTGAGGCCCTGGCACAGGGTGCCCAGAGCAGCTGTGGCTGCCCCTGGATCCCTGGCAGTGTCCAAGGCCAGGCTGGATGGGGCTTGGAGCACCCTGGGACAGTGGAAGGTGTCCCTGCCCATAGTAGGGGTTTGAACAGATGATCTTTAAGGTCCTTTTTAACCCGAACCATTTTGGGATCCTTTGAAGGCAGAGAGTGCCCAACCCCTTGGATCAGGCCTGGATGTGAGAACTTGCAGAGGCAGCGTGGCACAACCAACACCTTCCCTCTGCAGCTGTGTGGAAACACAGAGAGATTTGGGCTTCTTAATCCCCAGACTGCCCAAGCACCAAGCTCACGTGGCTGAGAGGGGTCCAGCAGTCGTTCTCCAGGGACCTTCAGTGCCTTTCCCCAAGGTTAGCCCCTCCCAGAGCCCACGGCACAGCCGGGGCTGACACCAGGATTTCCTCTGTCTGCAGAGAAGGGGAAGGCGGCCACGCTGCCTCGGTGGGAAGCAGCTGGGATATTTGGAGAAGGGGCTGTGTGGTTGGAGAAGGGTTTTCTTCAAAGCAGGAGGCTCCTGGAGCCGTTCCAGGCACTGGGAGCAGGACAGATGGCAGAGCCCCGCTAATCCAGGCGGGCAAGCCAAGCCCAGCCCTGCGCAGCTCCCTGGGACACTGCCAAGAGCCAGCTCCCATTGCAAGGCCCCACTTGCTCACACAGATTAACCCAGCCCCGAGAAGGTCCCTGGGGAGACACTCCTGTTTGGGAAGATTTGAGCTGTGATTGATGAAGGACGTGGGACTGGAGCACAGAGAGGAGAGCAGAGCCAGGCTGGATGCACATCCCAGCCCTCTCCTGCTGTAATCCTCACCAGCAGAGTGCAAACCCCTGAAGTTCCCCAAGCTGACACATCCTCATCCTTCATCCCAGCAGGAACACGCTGCAGCACAGGGATGTTAACAAGGAGTTGCCTTATTAGTAGGGGAGGACCTCACTGTTCTTTCTCAACAACTGCTTGTAAGGAGGTGCTTGTAAGGTTGAGGGGTTGGACTCTTCTTCCCAGTAACAAGTGATGGGATAAGAGGAAATGGTATCAAGTCATGCCAAGAAAGGTTTAGATTGGATATTGGGAAAAATTTCCTCACAGAAAGGGTACTGGACCAGGTTTCCCTGGGCAGTGGTGGATTCACCTTCCCTGGAAGTGTTCAAAGGAGGTTTAATATGGTGCTCAGGGACAGGATTTAGTGGTGGACCTGGCAGTGCTGGTTAATTGCTGGACCTGATGGTCTTAGAGGACTCTTTCAACCTGTTCCTGCTTCTTTTGGCTCCATCTGCACTGCTACAGCCTGGCTTTCCACAGAAAGGTAATGCCATGGGCAGGGACAGACTGACTGCAGGCAGCTTGCAAGGCAGGGCTCTGCTTGGCAGGACAAGGACCAGGAGAGCCTGTTTTGCCATCAGCAGCTCAGCCAGGACTAAACACAAGCTCCTCCAGCTTCTTTAGGGTGCTTCCACTCTTCCTGCATTGTGACTTCTCCTCCCCCTTTCTGAGGTACCTCAGGCCACTGCTTTTGTTCTTGGGATTTCTCCTGCTCCCACAGCAAACCATGCTAAGTGTTCCCCCAGCTGGTTCCCTGCTGTCCTTCCACACAGAGATCTCAGCAACCCTCGGGATCCCCACGGTGGGACGGGATGTGGAGACTGCCCTGTTCCTGTGCTGGTCCCTCATGCTGCCTTCCTGCCCTGCTGGGGCACTCTGGCTGCTCCCACACGAGGGATGGATGGATGGATGGATGGATGGATGGATGGATGGATGGATGGAGGTACCAAAAAAATTATGAGAAAACTCACAGAATCCCAGACTGGTTTGGGTTGGAAGGGACCTTGAAGATCATCACATCCCACCCCTGCCATGGGCAGGGACACCTCCCACTGCCTCAGGGTGCTCCAAGCCCTGTCCAACCTGGCCTTGGACACTGCCAGGGATCCAGGGGCAGCCACAGCTGCTCTGGTCACCCTGTAGGGCCTCCCCACCTTCACAGGGGAGGATTTCTAATCTAAACATCTCTTTCACTTAAAGCCTGAAGTCTTCTGCTGTAGCTCCTGGTGCAGAGATTCCTGAAGCCAAATGAAGGTGCCCCAGTGGCACGGGAGCCATGGGCCCTCCACACCCACCAGCCAAGCACGGAGCAGTGACAGCTCCTCGTGTCTGTCTCAAGGACCCCTCACACAATGCTCACATCACTGGGCCTGGGTTGCTCTGTGAGGAAAGGCTGGGAGAGCTGGGGGTGCTCACCTGGAGAAGAGAAGGCTCCAGGGAGAGCTCAGAGCCCCTGCCAGGGCCTAAAGGGGCTCCAGGAGAGCTGCAGAGGGATTGGGGACAAGGGATGGAGGGACAGGACAAGGGGAAATGGTTCCTACTTCCAGAGGGCAGGGATGGATGGGATATTGGGAAGGGATTCCTGGCTGTGAGGGTGGGATGGCCTTGGCACAGGGTGCCCAGAGCAGCTGTGGTTGCCCCTGGATCCCTGGCAGTGTCCAAGGCCAGGCTGGACAGGGCTTGGAGCAGCCTGGGACAGTGGAAGGTGTCCCTGCCCATGGCAGGGGTGGCACTGGAAGATCTTTAAGGTTCCTTCCAACCCAAACCACTCGGGATTCTCTGAGTGGTCCCTGCAGGCAATGAAAAGCAGGCAGAGCTGTGCCCAGGGAAACCCTGCCTCTCCCTGTGCCCCAGAGCAGGGATCCCCTCACCACAGAACAGGCTGCACACCCAACCCAGCAGCAGGAGAGGGCTGCAGGCAGCTCACGGTGTGTCCCTCAGCCTGGCCACGGGCCCCAGCCCACACAGCCTGTCTGGGGGGCCCAGGCTGGGCTGGGGCTGTGCCCTGGGCACTGCTCATCCCTGGGGAGCCCCTGCACACAGGGCACAACAGGGCCCTGTGCTGGCCACCACTGCCCTCCAGCCCAGCCCAGCACAGGCAGTGCCACGGAACTGGAACCCAGATGCTCCCAGAACTGCTCTCGCTGGCCTAGAGCTGAAAATTAAATTAAAACCGCGACAGGGACAGTTAATTAAAGCAGATTAGTGCGAGACTAATTAGGGACGCTGACACTGCAACCATCAAGCCCTGTGATGTTAATTAGCTGTTCATTAATGTCAGCTCCCTGTTCAGTACAGAAATATGAACTGCTGATCTCCTGGGCTTCACGTGCAGCACAGCACACGGGATCACTCGGTCACCTCCTCTGGGGGCACGTCCTGCCTTGTCACCACCCCACAGAGACACTGTCACCAACAGCAGTGTCACCCTCACCACCACTGAGACCCTCACCACCAACAGCAGGACCCTCCCCACCATCAACAGAGACCCTCACCACCAGCAACAGAGACCTTCACCACCACCAACAGCAGGACCACCATCAACAGAGAGACCCTCACCACCAACAGCAGGGCCATCATCACCACTGTCAACAGAGAGACCCTCACCACCAACAGCAGGGCCATCATCACCACTGTCAACAGAGAGACCCTCACCACCAACAGCAGGACCACCATCACCATTGTTAACAGACCCCCTTCATCTCTTATGTTATAAAAACTATGAAGAAATAAAAAATAAGGAAAATAGCAAATTTTCTCCTTTCTAAACTGTGAAGCACAGAATCACCATCCATCTTCAAAAACCTGAGGACTCTAAAGCTTCACAAAGAGATTTCTAAAGAATCTTTCCATTTCTGGCTGAGAAGCTGAATGCTCAACTCTTCGTAGTCCCCCATGCCTGACCCCCACCACCACCAACACAAGTGAGAGCCTCACCACCATCAACAGAGAGAACCTCACCACCACCATCAGTGAGACCCTCACCACCACCATCAGTGAGACCCTCACCACCATCAACAAAGAGAACCTCACCACCACCAACAGCAGAACCCTCACCACCACCATCAGTGAGACCCTCACCACCACCAGTGAGACCCTCATCACCACCAACAGAGAGATCTTCATCACCATCAACACCAGGACCACCATCACCAACAGCAGGACCCTCATCACCATCAACAGAGAGAGCCTCACCACCAACACCAGTGAGACCCTCACCAGCATCAACAGAGACCCTCACCACCATCAACAGAGAGACCCTCACCACCACCCAGCACACAGACACAGCCACCACTGTGCTGTCCCCACCCTGTGCCCCATGACCAGGAGGTCCCCCCACCCCACCATGCTCATCAGGACACCCCAGCACCCCCTGTGAGCACAGGCCAGGCCCCTCAGGGACACCATCACCCATGTCACTGTCAAGAAGCTGAGTGGTGTCCAGCACCCACCCACAGCATTCCCTTAAACTGGCACCCCCTGACTTCCACAGGATGGACAGATCTTGTTTCTCCTCATCCTAAACATTGAAAAGGCACCAGGAGACAGAGGGCTTTTCCGACCTGAACAATTCCACAATTCTAAGGTCATGGTAAATCTGTCAAGCTAAATCTGCCGTGTTCACTGCTAACCCATGTCCCCAAGTGCCACATCCACATGGCTTTTGAACACTTCCAGGGGTGGTGACTCCACCACTGCCCTGGACAGCCCATGCCAATGTGTGATCACCCTTTTCATGAAGGAATTTTTCCAATATCCAACCTGAATTTCCCCCAGAACGGTTTGAGGCCATTTCCTCTCCTCCTGTCCCTGTTCCCTGGGAGCAGAGCCTGACCCCCCGGCTGTCCCCTCCTGTCAGGAGTTGTGCAGAGCCACAAGATCCCCCCTGAGCCTCCTTTTCTCCAGGCTGAGCCCCTTTCCCAGCTCCTTCAGCCACTCCTGGTGCTCCAGCCCCTTCCTCACTCCCTCTCCTACCCTGGACATGCTCCCATCCTACCACTGTGGCCAGAGTTAGGACATAACGAGTAAGGCTGAAGGACACAGGAAAACCACTGAGATCCTTGGTAGGGAACACTCAGGAGTGCAGGGAGCACACCTGGCTCCAGGGAGCACAGGCTATAGGGAACATGCACAGACACTGCTGGGAGAACACTCAGGATGTATGGAGCACACGAGGGCTGCAGGAATCAAAGCACAGCAGTTCAAGGCAGGCTGAGGGATCCAGGGGACACAAAGGTTACAGGGAGCTGCAGAGAGCACACACATGCTTGTAGGAGCTCCACACCTGCTTGTAGGAACTCCACATGTGCTTGTAGGAACTCTACACACAGTTGCAGGAACTCCACATGTGCTTGTAGGAACTCCACATGTGCTTGCAGGAACTCTACACATGGTTGTAGGAACTCCATACACAGTTGTAGGAACTCCACACATGGATGAAGGAACTCTACACATAGTTGAAAGAACTCTACACATGGTTTAAAGAACTCTACACATGGTTGAAGAAACACCACAGGTGGTTGTGGAGAGCCCCCACAGCGATGGTATGGAGCACAAGTGGGCTGCATGGGGCACACACAGGGGTTGTAGGAAGCACAGACAGGTTATGGGAAGCACACACAGAGTGTAGAGAGCACAGACAGGGGTAAAGAGAGCACACATGGCATAGGGAGCAGAGGTTATAGGGATAACACACAAAGGAGTGTAGGGATACACACACACAGGGTGTAGGGATAACACACACACAGGTATAGGGATAACACACACAGGTTATAGGAATAATACACACAGGTTGTAAGGATATACACAAAGGGTGTAGGGATAACACACACAGGTTGTAGGGATACACACACAGGGGTATAGGGATAACACACACAGGTTGTAGGAATAATACACACAGGTTGTAGGGATATACACAAAGGGTGTAGGGATAACACACAGGTTTTAAGGGATAACACACACGGTGTGTAGGGATACGTACACAGGCTGTAGGGATACACACACAAAGGGGTGTAGGGATATCACACACAGGTTGTAGGGATAACACACACAGGGGTATAGGGGTAACACACACAGGGTGTAGGAATAATACACACAGGTTGTAAGGATATACACAAAAGGTGTAGGGATAACACACACAGGTTTTAGGGATAACACACACAGGGGTGTAGGGATACATACACACAGGATGTCAAGATAACATACAAAGCGTGTAGCGATAAACACATGGTTTAGGGATTACACACAGAGGTGTAGGGATAATAAAAACAGGGGGGTACTGTTAACACACACAGGGGTGTAGGAATACACTTGCAAGGCTGTAGGCATAAACAGGGGTGTGGGAATAACACACACAGGTGCAGGGATAAAACACAAAGGGTTGGGGGATAGCACAGGTTGTAGGGATAACGCACAGGTTGTAGGGATAATGCAGAAGTTGTAGGGAAACACACACAGGTTGTAGGGATACACACATGGTGTATGGGTAACACACACAGGTTTTAGGAATAGCACAAGTTGTAGGGATAACACGCAGGGGTGTAGAGATACACACACAGGGGTGTAGGGATAATACACAGAGGTTGTAGGCCTAACACACAGGGATGTAGGCATAACATACACAGGGGTGTAGGGATACACACAGGTTGTAGGGATACACACACAGGTTGTAGGGATACACACAGGTTGTAGGGATATACACACAGGTTGTAGGGATATACACACAGGTTGTAGGGATACACACACAGGTTGTAGGGATATACACACAGGTTGTAGGGATATACACACAGGTTGTATGGATAACACACACAGGGTGTGGGGATATAACACACATGTTGTAGGGATACACAGACATGGGTGTAAGGATGCACACACAGGTTATAGGGGTAACACACACAGGTTGTAGGGATACACACACATGCTGAAGGGAGCTCACACAGGGCTGTAGGGATAACACAGAGATTGAAGGGAGCTCACAGAGGGTTACAGGAGCACAGAAGTGGATGAGGAGCCCACCAGTAGCTCTTGGCCTGCTCCCACTCACAGTGCAGCACGAGCCATGGGTGCCATGTACCTCACTGTGCCCCCAGCCTGCTGACTTCAGCCCCCTGTGAGCTCTCTGGCTTCCTGGTATCACCCCAGCCACAGGGCCTGCCTGCCCCACACAGCCCCTGGCAGGGTCCTGGGGACACCAGAGTGCTCCTGTGCCCAGTGACAGTCACAGTGTTGAGTGCTGAGCTGTCACCCAGAGGAAATTCTGCTGCAATGGAGCATCTCCCAATGACATTCCAGCTGCTGGGCTGTACCAGCCCCCAAACCTTGCACATGCCTCAAACACAGCCACATTCCCCACCACACACCCAGAACCAAGGTGCACCTTCACATCTCACCTTAGGGAACACAGGAGGGTACTCACACCTTCTCTAACCCGTGTCCAACTCCAGCACCACAAGAAACTCTTTGGAGGATGCATCCAACATCAGCACCCCGGGCTACTGAAGGGCTTCCCTGCCCATGGCAGTGAGTGGAACAAGATGAGATTTAAGGTCCCTTCCAACCCAAACCATGCTGTGATTCTGTGTTTTAGTCAGCTCTGGAGGAAAAAGGTGTCTCCTGTGGCTGTGCAAACTGGTGATGGGTGGGAGCCAGGAGGGGATGTCCTAATGGGAAGCAATCAGGCTCCACTGCTCCTCCTCCCCCAGAGCGTATTTAGAGCTTTGAAAAAGAAACAAAACTTGTTTATCTTAACGCTAATCAATTTATAGCAATCAAAATAAAACCCATTAGGAGCCATTCTCCATTTGAATTTCAAAGAGGCTTCTGACCCCAGGAGGCTCCCAGCTGATTGATTAGAAATTTCTGACACTAATGTGTGTCTTCGAAGGGTCCAGTGTGGCTTTAATTCCTCTCTCCTGAGACACTGATTGTGTGTTAACATCTGTCAGCCCCTTCCTGCACTTAGGGGAGGGGAAATTCATGAGCACATGGAGGTGCCTGGCACAGCTGGGGAGAAGGCAGCATTTGCTGGCTTAAACAGCTTCCAGGAATCCCTTGGGGCAAATAATTTGCATGATCCTTTTCTCCTTGGGCAAAAAAAGAGCTGGAGTGCACTAAGAAATGAAAAGCAGTGATGCAGAGTGGGGGCAGAGAGTGGAGGGTTAGAGCTCAGGGCTGGGATTTGGCTTTTGCATCCCAGCTTTGCCCCTGACTCCTTGTGTCCCTTAAAGCCATAGGAAACACAGGATGGGTTGGGTTGGGAGGGACCTTAAAGATAATCTGGTTCCAACTCCTCTGTCATGGGCAGGAACACCTTCCACTCATGCCTGGCCTTCTCCAGAAAAACCACAGATGGCACAAGAGAAAAAAAAAAAATCTCAAACCCAAGACACATACACATTGTTCCCAGGCTTTTCTTTTTAACCACATTCCCAGCTGGGAAACTACGACCTTCACTTTTGGTGGGCAGGAATTCATATCCTTCAAGGGTATTCCATGAGCCAGAGTGAATTAGGGTCAGCCCTGGGCAATCCTGCTCCCCCTATGTGGAGGGGAAACAGGGGAACAGCAATGACACATATAGGAGAGATGTTTTTTTATCTGGAGAGGTGATTTCTGTCTGGAGAGGTGATTTTTGTCTGGAGAGGCGATTTCTGTCTGGAGAGGTGATTTCTGTCTGGAGAGGTGATTTTTGTCTGGAGAGATGATTTCTGTCTGGAGAGATGATTTCTGTCTGGAGACACATATAGAGAGGAGCCTTCATTCTCCAGGATGGAGCACACTTGGTCCACCAGTGGTTTGTAAAGTATGATGAGCACACCTGTCCCCACCTCGGACATACTTAAAGCACAGAGCTCCTGGTGCTGGGGTCCTGCCCAGCTGGGGAACCTTTCCTGCATGTGCAGGCACCCACGATGCCCTGCCAGACCTCCTGCCTTGAGGGCACCACCCTGCTGACCACAGAGCCTTGACTGGAGCTGGACACACACGGCTGGGCAAGAAAGGACATTTTTTTTTGGTGTGGAGATTAGAATAATTGACCCAACAAGGGAGGGGTTTGACCCATTACCCCACACCTCTTTGTGTGATGCAGAAAAGCTGAGGGTGGTCGAACACTGAGGCTCAGGATCCATCCATGGAGGGGATCCATGGGGGGACAGCACGGGAACAGCGTAATCCCTCGCATGCTTTTTTATCTGCACAAAGGGAAGGGGTGGAGAAGGGCTGGGAGGAGAAGGGGTAAAGCTGTTCCTGCAAGGGAAGCAGCGAGAGCAGCAGCCAGAAGCTCCCTGCTGCCTCCACCCCCGCTCCCACTGACATCCATCCATCCCCCGTGCGGCGCTCCCAGGCGGGACCGAGCCGCTCTCACTTTCAGCAGATTAAAGCAGCTAATCTGGTTAATGAAGGCAAATCAGCCCAGCGCTGCTGCTCTTCCCTGCGGCAGGGCGGGGGGACAGAGCACAGCTCAGCCCGGGGCTCCCGGGGCGGGTGCTGAGGATGCTGAGCCGCTGGTGCTGCAGCATCCCCAGGGCTGGGCTGGGCTGGGCTGGGCTGGGCTGGGCTGGGCTGGGCTGGGCTGGGCTGG
>VWYN01011936.1:25294-65715 GCA_013400075.1 Hippolais icterina
TATAAATATATATAAAAGTTTAGAAGACTCTTCTATTATGGTTGTATGCTGGGTTTTTACATCGTTTTTATAAACTCTGAGGGTAATTTTTAATTGGTTAATAGCTTCTTTGTTAATTATTTTATTGGTTAGTAAAAGACATTTTACTTGTTTATTAATTTTTTTGATTGTTTATTAATTTTATTGATTTCATGGGATAATTTTTTTTGTTATTATAGGATGGAATAAATATACTTTTATGGGATAAATATTTTGTTATTATTTGCACTTATTTTTTACTCTTAGAATAGGTGTGTTGTGTAAAAGGAACTTCTCATTCTTAAAATAGCTTTGTATGGGAACTTAGAGATTGCTTGTTAGCAGCGCTTAGAAGAAATGACAGGCCAGCTTTTTACCCTACTGCTTCACGGGAGGAACCACTGCTGCCAAGGCTGTCACATCCCGTGGACACCTCCCTCCTTCTCCACCAGTATCACCAGTGCCTGTGATGTCCACAGGGGATGGGAGGCATGGGAAGGGCACAAAGGTCTCCTCGGTGGGTGCTGCCAGCAGGGCCAGGGCAGAGAGGACACTGCCCACACTCTCACAGACACTGCTGGGTCCTCTCAGAGCCCCTGGGGCTGGGCCCTGCACAGCCTTGCACAGATTTGGGGTTCAGGGTCCTGCCCCTCACCCAAGTGCTCTCTAATACCCCGATGGCTGGGCCTCAGCTAAAGCCCAACACTCAGCAATGAACCATCTTGTCTGACATGCTCCAAAACGTGGAGAAGTCCCTCGTCTCATTAGCTTGCTCTAGTGGTTAATCACTTAGAAACACACGCCTAATTTTTTAAATTTGTTTAGCTTCAGTTTAACCCTACCAGGTCTTGTTATCCCTTCCTTTGGCAGATCAAAAGCCCTTTAGAGGCTGGGCTTTCCCCTTGGTAATCATCTCACCTAATCTTCATTAGGAGAAGTCACTGAGCTACCGAGCTTTTCAGTCCCCAATGGAAGGGCATTCTCCACGGCTCTTGGAATGGCATTTGTCTCTCCCTGCAGCATCCTCCACGTTTATTTTTCATATCCCACTCAAACCTTGCAGAGCAGGGTGCTCTGCTCACCTGGAGGCATTTTTGCTCACCTGGAGGCATTTTTCTGACCTCAGGCTACAGGACACGCAAATTTTGCACTTAAATTCTTCATCTGAGATGTGGCTTGGCATGACCTACAAAACTTCCTCACTTGCTGCTCGCTGTTTTATCAGCAGAGATTTTCCACTCCCTACCAGTTACAGCAGGTCTGGGTGCTGCTGACCCATGCTGGGATTCTCTATCCCCTCATGCACCCAAAGATCACTTTTAGAATCACAGAACAGTTCAGGTGGGAAAAATCCTCTGAGATGATTGAGTCCAACCCAGCACTGCCATTCCCACCACTTCAACCATTCAACTATGTCCCCAGGTGCCACTTCAACCATGTCCCCAGTTGCCAACCAACAGAGACTCCAGCACTGCCCTGGGAAGCCTCTCTCTGTTTGACAACCCCTCCCAGTGATGAAATTTTTCCTAATATCCAATGTAAATCTCCCCTGGCACCATCTGAGGCTTTTAGCCCTCGTTCCACCACTTGTAACTTGCAGAGCAGTCCCAAAACCCCAAGCTGATCCCAGGACCCTATCAGGGCTTGCTTTAACTCCAGAGCAGAGGTGGTGCCTGGGTCAAGCTGGCATCATGGTCCTGGCACAGAAGCATCCATGGCATCCCAGCAGGGATGGTGGGAAGGCATCTCTGAGGTCTCCAGCTCACAGAAGGGCTCAGTCCTAAGGGTCAGGGCAGCTGCCTGCAGCCAAGCCTTGGAAACCCCTGAGGATGCTGATGCTCAGCCTGCCTGGGAACTTCTTTGCTTTTCCACAGCCCATCCTTAGCCTCTCAAGCTGCAGCTTGTGGCTGCTATTCCTTCCTGCAGGACCTGGCACCACCATGAGGGCCTGGCTCCTTCCTTTTTTCATGGCCCCACGCAGAGCTGTGGCTGTGCTGAGATCCCTTCTGGGGTTTCCTTCCCCAGGTTCCCTCCACTGTGCCGAAATCAGCTTGGGCCAAGCTCCAGCCAAAGCAGCAGCAGTTCAAGCCACATCCCTCCACCATTCCACACAGCACATGATCCAAACCCGCTGCTCAGGAGTGAAAGAGCCTCCTGAGACACGAGATGAAGGCCTCTGGCAGCACAAGAGTGCTGAGATCTGAACAGATCCAAAAATCCCCATCCAGCCCGAAAATGCTGAGCTGGAATGGACCCACGGGGACCATCCAGTCCCACTCCTGACCCTGCACAGACCCCCCAGCAATCCCACCCTGTGCCTCAGAGCCTTGTCCAAACACTCCTGGAGCTCTGGCAGCCTCAGGGCCGTGCCCATTCCCTGGGGAGCCTGGGCAGTGCCCAGCACCCCCTGGGGGATGAACCTTTCCCTGATCTCCAACCTAAACCCCCTGACACAACTTCAGGCCATTCCCTCAGGTCCTGTCACTGTCACCAGAGCAGAGATCAGTGCCTGCCTCTCCTCTGCCCTCATGAGGAAGCTGTAACTGTGATGGGTGTCCCCTTAGTCACCTCCTCTTCCTCACAGGGAAGCTGTAACTGTGATGAGTGTCCCCTCAGTCCCCTCCTCTTCCTCACAGGGAAGTTGTAACTGTGATGAGTGTCCTCTCAGTCCCCTCCTCTTCCTCACTGGGAAGCTGTAACTGTGATGGGTGTCCCCTTAGTCACCTCCTCTTCCTCACAGGGAAGTTGTAACTGTGATGAGTGTCCCCTCAGTCCCCTCCTCTCCCGGTGGCATCCATCAGTCACCAAGGGTGACGGCCCTGCACAAAGCATGGGTGGCACAGACTGAGTTGGATGCTGAAGATGTCAGTGCTAATGATGCTGAGCAAGGAGCTGCCCTGAGCACCCCACGGGCTGGGGCAGGGGGTGATGAGTGACACGGGACAGGCTCCTGGTGTCCCCAAACCTGCTGGGTGTGCCAGAGCTGAAGTCACTGGCTGTGAGTGACAGGAAGATCTCCAGCTGCTGAATGAACAGGGCAAGAACTCGGCAAATGAAATTCAGCGGTGACAAAAGGAAACAAATGCACTTGGGGGAAAAGAGCCCTAATTATACAAACACAATGATGGGTACTAAATTAGCTATTAACATGCAGGGAGGGGATCTCACAGCACTGGAGATAATGCTCTGAAAACATCAGTTCAAAGCTCATCCATCATCAAAAAAAATGAGAAAATGTAAGGAATTATGAAGAAAGGAGCCCAGTGCAGAGCAGGAATGTCATTAAGCCATGTGTGGAACACGATGGCAGTGGTGGTCACCCTGAGAGAAGGGCGTGAGGGAGCTGATAAAAATTATTAGGGACACAGGGCAGCCTCCATATGGAGAGTCAATCAACTCGGAGCTTCCACGTGAGAAGAGGCCACTCAGGGAGGGATATAAAGCCATCAGGAATATGGGAGACATGGATGGGAATAGATTGCTTGCAATTTCATACAGTGTGCAAGGACATATTTTTTAACATGGTGCATAATTAAATTGCATAACTTACTGCCACAGGCACCCTGGGCACTGGAAATATGAACAGCACGGCAGTGGACAGGGAGAATCATCACTCATCCACCCCTTATTTCTCTACTGTCTGGCCAGTAGAGAACTCTGCAGACCAACAACACCAGGGTGTTCCTGGAAAAGTCATGTTTATCCCCCACACACTGTCCTGCCCAACACATGGGGACCTCTCCCTTGGACACCTCCTGGATGTTTCTGGGTCTGCCCAGACCAACTGCTTGGCACCCTTGGGACCTCCAGATACCAAGAGCTGCAGTCAACAGCTTCCCAGAAGACACAAGCTGGTGGCTGTGCACGCTCCAGCCCCACACACAGCTCCTGGTGAACCACGTCAACAATGCCAGTACCTGGAACTGAGTGTGAAGGGACTGCCAAACAGAGAGGCTGCAGGGCAAGGGACAGATGCCATCTCCCCACGGGACCCTCAGCACTACTGAGACTGCACTGAGGAACCTGGACTCTGTCCCTGGAACCCCAGCATCCCATGATGTCACACTATGGAGGGTGAAGTGTGTCCCAAGGCTCCCACCATCCCATGATGTCACACTAGGGAGTGCAGCCTGTATCTACAGACCTCCCAGAATCCCATGATGTCTCACTATGAACCATGGACTGTGTCCCCGAGACCCCAGCATCCCATAATGTCACACTATGGAGTGTGGATTGTACCCCTAGACCCTCCAGTGTCCCATGATGTCCCACTGAACCATGAACTCTTGTCCCTGGACCCCACTGTCCCATGATGTCCCACCGTGAACCACGAACTCTGTCCCTGAACCCCAGTGTCTCACTGAACCACGAACTCTGTCCCTAGACCCCAGTGTCCCATGATGTCCCACTGAACCATGAACTCTGTCCCTGGACCCCAGTGTCCCATGATGTCCCACTGAACCATGAACTCTGTCCCTGGACCCCCAGTTTCCCATGATGTCACACCATGGACCAGACTGTGGCCCTCAGCATCCCGTGATGTCACCCTACAGAGCATGGACTGTGTCCCTGTCACCCCATCATGCCACAGACACAAGCACAGGAGCAGGATCTCTGGAGCCCTGGTCCTTGCCCCTGCCCTGTGTGCCTGACCCTGCCCACCCAGCCCCTGAGCTCAATCACAGCACTCGCACGTGCACTTAAACCTGTCCTGGGAGGCAGCTCCAATCCTCTGCTGGCCTCCCAGCGCCTGCTGTGGAATAAGAAACCACCCCAAAACAGATCAAAGCTGTCCACAGAGAGGCTGTTTAAGGGGAAAGAGCTTCTGGGCTTCCCATTTGAGGGGTATGTTTCCCTTCATGCTCAGCCCAGCGATTAGTGCTCACCGGGGAATCGGAGCTGCAGAATGAATTTGAGAAGACAGAGCAGTGTCAGGCTGTTAGAGGCTCAAAAAGGATCTTGGCTCCCCTGAGCCCCAAGGCTGAGCACTTACCATCCACATTTAACAACCAAACGCTTCCAAGGCAGGCAGGGGCCTCCCCGCTGGCCTCTCCCTCCCCGGCCTGTCCCCGAGGACACCATTAGCACCTGGAAAGGGAGAAGCCACGGCCTTGGCAGGGCTGGGGCTGCACCAGAGCCAGGGCTCCCAGACAGCCTCACGCGCCGGGGCTCGTATTTTTGGAAACAGCATCCCAGAGGGCTGCAGTGGATGCTGCTTGTTCTCCTGCCAGCCCTGACTGTTTTGGAAAGTTTGGTTGAGCTCCCTTTGGCTGCCTCTGAGTTATTCAAGCACAGAAAAGGGGTTTATTGCTTACAGGGGGAGTTCAGATTTTTTTTTTCCTGAGCACGTTTCGGGTGAAGAAGCCCAGATTTGGGCTGCCCATGCAGCTCTTGCAGCAAGGCGATGCAGAGTCATGGCTAACTCAGTAGAGTTGGTGAAAAGCACACATTCAGAGCTGCCAGGGCTGCTCTGCAGCCGGGCAAGATGCACCTAATCCACATCCCATTCCCATTTTCCCCTCCTGAGCTCCCTCCACGCCCCTGGCAGCAGCCGGTGTCCCCACCAGGCTGAAGGTTTGGCAGGAAAAGCTGGACAGGAGCAGGCAGGGCTGCTCCAGGCTGCACCACCAACCACCCCAGGAGCCCGGGGCACCCCCTCCTCTCCCTCAGCTGCTTGCCAGCCTAAGGCTGATCATAAAGAAACCTCTGTTCGTCTCCAGGGAAGCGGGACTCGGAGAGGGGCACAAAGCCTCCCGCAGCTGTGTGTTTGCAAACAACCCAGCTGAGCTGTGAAGAGGGGCTGAAAGCAGTAATTGTCTTTAATTAAAGGAGGTTGGAGGCATCTCAAGCTTTGACAAAAGACATTTCCAGTCTGCTCGCGGCTCCGGCACTCGGTGCCGCCGCAGCCGCAACCCGGCCGGGGGTTCAAAGGCGGCGGGTGACACCGGGGACACGGGGACAGCAGCCCCGGGGTGCAGATGTGGCAGTGCCAGGGCAGTGCCACACACCCGCAGGGCACGAGAGAAGGACACGCCCGCAGCCCAAGGAGGATGCAGGCAGCCAGCAGGATTTAACACCTGGGACCCCTACAAACCTTGTGCGTGGCACCAGATGTGGGCCAGATGTGCCCGTGTGGGGACACAGCAGCTGCCCGAGGGATCCTGCCCTCCTGGGGGACCCGGCTGAACGTGTCTGTGTGCAGGGGGTCACCTCAGCCCTGCCGGGCCTCAGCCTGGCCTGGCCTGGTCCTCCCCACTGCACACAGCCAGGCCACAGCCCAGGCACCAAGAGCGCTGCTGCTGCAGCTCCTTCCGGGCTAATTAATGAATGCTGCTTATTAATGAGCTCCCTGGACTGGCATGGAGCTCTGTCATGGTGCTGTGTCCTTGCAAGCTCATGTTGGGCTCCACAGCCCGGCCCACGGCCTGAGCTGACACACACCAGCCCCTCACCTGCACGGATGCTGCCCCACAAAACCCTTCCAGGGCCAGCCCCCGCTCCCAGCCATGCTCTGAGCACCAGGAGATCACAATGTCTCCCTGAAGCACAGGGTACCACGGCTCAGGGTAGCAAAACATCCTCCTTCCCTCCTCTCCTCCATCCTTCAGGGCTGAGGCTCCCCAGGGAGGGCCTGCTGCCCACCATCCTCTGCTTCCTCCCTCCCACCTTTGCTTTTGGCCTTCCAGCACATCAGCACGCAGGAAATCACGACTCTGGTTTCCATGGAAACTCACTGCAGTGGGGGGGCACCCCCAAAATGTATGAATCAGTCGGTCTGGAGCAGCTTTGGTGGTCACACATGTCCTGCTACCCCACCCCTGGCCTGGCAGCCCCCTCCTGAGCTCCCCCACAGCCCTTCTGAGCCCTGGGGTCAGGAAACCTGGGATGGAGGGAGGAATTCTGCTGCCAGAGGAACATCACTGCCTCCCTTCTTGTTTGCCCAGAGCAGCTGTGGCTGTCCCTGGACCCCTGGAAGTGTCCAAGGCCAGGGTGGATGGGGCTTGGAGCAATCTGGGGTAGAGGAAGATGTGTTGGAGATGGGGCTTGGAGCAATCTGGGGTAGAGGAAGATGTGTTGGAGATTACCAAGACAAGGTGTCCCTGGGTGAGGTTGTTTCAGGTCCCTTCATCCCAAACCATCCCAAGATTCTTCAGGCAGGACTGAGCAGCAAACCTGCCCCTGGCTTCAGACTGAGCCCTGTGCTCAGCTTTGCACATTCTGCTCCAACTGTTTTCCCACGTGTCCCCTCTCCTGACATGCTCTCACTCGCTCCATGTCTGCCCTGCACCTGGAAATGCTGGAAAATCAACCCCTGGACAAGAGGAAATCCCCACCACGGCTCCTGCAAAGGTGCAGAGAGCCAAATAAACCCCAAATCACGTCCCACAGGACCCACCCTGTGTGCTGAGCAGGTCCCCGTGTGAATATTTTTGCCTGGGAAATCCTGGAAAGAGCAGCCACGCTCTAATTCAAGAGACACAAAAACAAACTGGGATCACTTCCATCTGTGCCAGACAGCAAAACTTTCAAGAAGGAAAAAAAAAAAAAAAAAAAGAAGAAGAAAAAAGACCAGTTCTAATTATAGGGTATCATGAAGATACACACTGCTCAGATTTGTCACTCTGTTTCCAGATTAGCTGTACACATGGTGACAACGTGAGTGAGCACTGGGCAGAGTGGCTTCATTCCTCTCCTGCTTCATAATCCCCTTTGGAAAGCAGGAACAGCAACCAGGGTAAGCACTCACTGAGGGTGAACCAGAGCCTCCTGTCATCTCCTTTTATAGAATCCCCACAGCTGGAAAAGCCCTCCAAGATCATCGAGTCCAATCATTAACCCAGCACTGTCAGATCCACCACTGAACGTGTCCCCAAGTGCCACATCCAGTTGTTGTTTAAACACCTCCAGGGATGGGCACTCCTCAACTGCCCTGGGCAGCCTGTGCCAATGTGTGATCACCCTTTCCATGAAGAAATTTCCCTAATCTCCAACTAAACCTGCCCTGGCACAACTTGAGGCCATTTCCTCTGCTCCTGTCCCTGTTCCTGGGAGCAGAGCCCGACCCCCCCAGCTGTCCCCTCCTGTCAGGAGTTGTGCAGAGCCACAAGGTCCCCCCCCGAGCTCCTTTTCTCCAGGCTGAGCTCCTTCCCAGCTCCCTCAGCCCCTCCTCAGCAGACTCAGGCTTCAGGACTTTTCCCCAGCTCTATTTCTGTCTCTGGACATGCTCCAGGAAGGTCCTCAGGCTGGGATTTGCCTGGATGGAAAAGCAAGCTGGAGAAAACCTGGAGGTTATTTTTCCTACAACGCCTCCCTCATCTCTTATTCTTCAGTTGGTGCCACAAGTTCACTCCCAGAGTGTGAATTTAGAGGAAAACACCACCATTGCTGCCTGGACCCACGTGGGAGCTGAGACAGGTGATGGTACCTGTGAAGGTGACAGGATGGCAGTGCCCCCTGTCCCCACAGCAGGACAAACAGCACTGCAAGGGCAAAGGGAGGCAGGATTTAATCCATCATTGGGGTGCACTGTAGGGAAAGGGGAAGGAGAAGCCTCTCTGTCTATGAGTCATTCCCCAAATGTTTCTTCTACTCCTGTTTTCCCTGCTTTTCCTCATTCTCATTCTGTTTTATTAATGAGGCTGCATGGATGCACTGAGACGCTCAGAATTAATTTTGCTCACCGTGGTGTGAGGAAAGGTCTGCAGCAGGAGCATTTCCCCTGGGATAAACCCTCCTGAGCTCCCTGCCCTCAGCTCTGGGGATCCTCTGGGTGATGGCTGGCATGAGGGAGCAGCTCTAGCGTGCACAGCCTGAGGAATCACCTTCTCCTCATCCTCCTCCCTTGAGATCCCTGAGAGCCAAAGGTGCTTCTGCAGGATCCCAAAACATCTAGACAAGGTGAGAGTGAACAGGGAATCTGCCAAAATAATCCTCTGGGATCATGGTGACAGCAACATGGACAGACACTGCAGAACTGTCACCAGCACATGAGATGAGGGATAAGGTAAAAGGAAGTGAAGGGAAATGGGCAGAGAAAGGCTCAGAAAAACCAGTTGGTTTCCACTGAAATGTCTCTCAGGGTTGAGATCAGCCCCTCAGAAATTCCAGGTTAAGGGTCTGATGCCCAGCAATGTCCTGCATCCTGCCTGTTCCACACACATGGGCACCTGGGGCCACTGCCTGGAGCACCAGCCCCCATCCATCCATCCATCCTGCATGTCCCAGAGGGATGCAGACACCCTGCCTGTCCTGAGGGGCAGGCACAAAGAGGAACAGTGTGATATGCCCAAGAGCCAGCACAGCCCCTTCCTGCCTCCCCCTGGAGAGCCTGGGCCATAAAAAGACAGATCAGGGCCATTCCATGGAGTGTGCTGTCTGCTGTTCCTGCAGCCACTCCAGAAGTCACTCCAACCTTTTCTGAAGCCATCCAGGCTGGGAGAAATGCCACAGGGAGCAAAGCAAGAGTGTTACTCTGCTCCAGGTGCTCCACTTCAGGCTGCACTGGAATTGTGACTCATCTGGAGGGTTTGGGCATTTTGACAGTTTGAATGACAAACCCTTTCTCACGCGGTCATTTATTGTTCACTCTGCTCCTGTTCCTGTCCAGCTGCGGGTGTAACAACCACAGGACTCTTGGGATCATAATGTTTTGGAAGGAAATTGCTGGCTGTGGTTTCAGCCTTAACAATGGCCTTGAACACAGGGTCTCTGTGAGCTACAGAAGTGCCAAAAGACTCTAAAAGTAGGAAGTTGTCATCATTGAAAACTGTCAACACCCAAATCCTGGAGATATTCCCTCAAAATGCAGTTTGAATTTGCTCCTGGTCATAGGAGTTATTTCCATGGATCTCCAAGAGGGAGATCTCCCTTCATGGTGCAGGGATGCCCATCCCTGGCTGCTGCTGCAGCATCACTGTGGAACCCACAGCCCTTCATGGAGCTGGGGACCAGCCCAAGGGCCTGGGGAGAGGAACCCTACACTCAAGTGTGGGCCTGATATTTCAGGGTCTGAGAGATTTTAGCCTGCTAGCAACTGCTAAATTTTTTCTCAAAGGAAAACTTCTCAAGAAAGCTTCTTCTCAAAACAATGTTGGCAAACAACTCTCTCAAAACAATCTTTCTCCAGGTGGTGTTTTGCTGTTTCTCTGGTTTAACCAATGGAATTAGAGAGGTGTCATTCCTAATCACCAATCATCTGTATCAGAACAACTTTTAAAAAAGTGGTAAGAATTAGACAATAAAGCTTTTCTATGCTCTTTGCCTTCTGAAATATTTGGAGTCTCTCATCTTTCTTTTGTGTCCTACAGTGACACTCAAGCATCAAGATTCCCACAGGCCAACTGAAAACATCAGTTTCTGTTAAGATCTCTCTGGTTTCTGACACAAGGAGCAAAGCCAAAATCCCTGGGTTACCTCCAAGGACTCCCTGAAGATGCTGACACCTCAGCAGGTGTCATTTCAACATGCTGAGGAGAGGAAAATATCTCAGTTTTTGAAGATCCTGCTGCAGAAACCTGGAGAGGCTTCACAGGTTGTCACAATGTGTTCACACAGGTCTCCTTGTGGGAGCCAACGCGCAGAGCTGCTGGCTCCAGCTCTGACCACAACCTTTTCCTGCCTCTCTCTCCCAGGCTGCTTTCCAGATCCAGTGACTTCTCCTTTCCTGCTCATGCTATTCCCTGTTTCCCATTTTCCAGACCTGCCACCCTGCAAATTACCAGTTTCTTTGTACTACAACCAGTTTCCCCACTACGTGGACTCCAGCAGAAGCATCCAAGCCAGATGGGCAAGGAGGAAAACTCCTGCTGGAGCTCACAGCAGGGAGAGGTCAAGGATGTGCTCCAGAGCCTCTTCTGTTTAGGCTCTTTGGACCATCCCAAGAAGGTCCTCGAGAATGGGGAAGGGTCTGGAGGGAGGAGGCAGGAGGTGTTTTATTTCCAACCACCCACACAAGGACTGGGCATCACGGAGCAGTGTCACCAAACTTTAGGTCTCCTTGAAAACATGACAATAAAAGTGTATTTTTTTTTCCTCAGCCAAACCTAATTAAAGCTCGTTTGAAGTTTGCAGTGTGTTAATAGAGCCATTGTATGAGATATGAACACTTTGATTCCATTTCCCAACCTTTATGGGGACTTTTCTGTACACTTCCCAGTGATAGATTATGTTTCTAAGGCATATGGGGAACAATAACGAGTTTCCCTGGAGCTAATTAAGCTAATCATGGCTTATAGATTAAATTCTCTGTAAGGTTTTTACCTTGTGTGGCTAAAATCAAAGAGCTGTGATCTTACTGAGCACATCTGACTCATCTGACATCAGAAAAACTTTAAATCAGCGCAGAGAATGTTGGAGGGTATTTCCCAAAATTAAATGTTCAACACAATCTCTTGGATTCGGCTCAACTTGCCGAAAAATTTCAAATGAAAAAGAAAAAAAATCCTCAAAAGCAGTGTTTTCTCCAATTTTCCTCAAGTTGCATATGATGAAAAATATTCTCCTCTTGCCCCATAAAAATCCAGCACTGTGAGGAATTCAAAGAAAAAATCCTCCTTCCCCCCCAAGACCCCTGAGCGCTTTCAATCAAAGGAAAAAACTAATGGCAAAAAAACCACATTGCCTTCATTTTATGGCAATAATGAGTTAAAATCCTGGAATCCCGGGCCTGAATCCCAGCTATTCATTCCAGCTCCTATTAATGTTTACCACTTTTCTCAGAAAAAAAAAAAAGAAAATAAAAAGGGGGGAGTGGGGGAAAGGGAGGCCAACGAAGGAGAGAGAGGAATAAACGCTGCTCTCCCACCAGCCCTGGCACAGGATGCTGCCAGAGCTGCTGTTCCCTGCTCACATGGGTGTAGCAGCACCAGGAATGTGGTGTTTGATCCAAAATGCTGTTTCATCGTGTAAAAAATTAAGTCAGGGGGAGATTTTCTCCTGGGGACACATCAGCTCCAGGAAAGCCCCCGTGTTACTGAGTGTCCCCCAGAGGGACAGAGGGGTCACCACCCCCGGGTCTGCTTTCACTCAGCTCCCCACATGTCCTCGCTGATCCCAGCACAGTGGGAAGGGGGGAGCAGCCTGTCCCAGAGTGGGAAGGGGAGCAGAGACCATCCCTGCAGCTCTCTGTGATTTTCAAGGTCCCCTCCAACCTGAATCATTGTGAGACCTTGAGCAGAGGGATGAAGGGGCTGGGGCAAAGGGAATGGGAAGCAGCAGCTGTGGCAGACAGAGGCAATGCAAAACCCCACCTTTCCCTGAGGAATGGCCAGCATTTCCACCAGGACACCACTGCTGGGTATTGCTGGACCTGAGATCTCCATCCTTTCCTCCAACCCAAGGGGTTTGTGACAGGCCCACACTGACAAATGAGAAGATGCTGTTCCTCTCTGGGCTGCCCTCAGGTCACCTCATGCATCCTGCTGGGTTCTTTCCTACACCATCATAGCAGGGCTGGGAGAGCTCTGCAACCTCCTGCTGCTCAAAATCCACTCTCACGTCCTGGAAAACCTCATCTCCTCCCTTTCTCTGCAGAGAAAATACTTCAGTGGAAGGTCTCAGTCCATTCCTTGTCTTGAAAGCTAAATGAGGAAGATCTCTCATTTCCATTGTTTCCCAAGAAGGTGCAGCTCCTCAGAAGCTGCATTTCCTATTCCAAAGTGAGTGGTCCATCTCCCTCCTCTGGC
Source organism: Hippolais icterina (assembly GCA_013400075.1). NCBI lineage: Eukaryota > Metazoa > Chordata > Aves > Passeriformes > Sylviidae > Hippolais > Hippolais icterina. Next base: position 37,996 of record VWYN01011936.1, read on the forward strand.
AGCACATCCCTTGTCCCACTTCTGGACCATCTGTGACCCTCCCTGTGAGATCAGCATCTCTTGGGGCTTCACACCGCCAGCAAACCAATACCTCAACCCCCCTGTCTCACACCCCCTTGCTCTGCCAAGCTCCCCCAGGTCCTATTCCAACCTCCCAAAGCCCAAACTCCAAGAGGAATGTGCAGAGGACAAGCACCAGGCAGGTGTGGAGTGGCTCCCAGTGAGCAGCTGCAGTCTCCACCACAGCCCTAATTGGATTCACAACATGGAGAGGTCAGCAAGAAGAATCAAAGCCATGGAAAGAAAGACTCTGTATTCTTGCTTCCCAGACAGAGAGGGAGGAGAGAGAGAAGCCCCAAAAGCAGTATCCAACAATGCCACCGAGCCCCGGCCGGCTGGGAGCATTCAAATTGTCAACAAGCCTGCAGAAAAGGCAGACAAATTCCTGTTTTGTACTTGGGAAGGAGCCAGGTGATGTAATCATCTTCGAGGATGATGGTGGAATACTTTCCATTCCAGCAGTAACTCAAGATGTTAAATAGCAGCCACTAAAGTTAAACATTGCTAAATCAGACTGTCAGGGCAGCCCCTACCTCAGGGGCTGTAGGGAGAGGGTTGGTGGGCTGGGGCACACTCAACTCTCACTTTCCACACGCCATGAGGCAACAGGGTGTTCCAGAGATGGAGGAAAAAGCTATTTGCTAAATGAGGCAGTTGTGGCTATTTCAGGATTGCAACGTTGAGTACCAGTCAAGCAAGGCTGTGACAGCTCCAGGACTGGGTCAGCGAGGGATTAAAGGAATGTAGGGATAGTAGTGCCAACCTACGTGCACTTAGGGAAAACAGATTAGGGCAAAATTAGCCTTGTACGGGTTTTTGATGCAATTACAAGATTGACTGGGGGGGTAAAGGCATTAATGCCACACACCCAAACCTCTGCAGAGCCTTTCCCTGGCTAACACACGGGATATTTGGATTCTGAAACCAGTGGCTCCACTGACACCGTGGGACATCCTCGATGAATTAAAACTTGGCAGGCGGACGCGGTGCGGCCGGAGATCTGAGCGGGGCTGCTCCTGCTGCAGCCAACAAATGTGGTTCGTGCCTCTGGGCTGTTTAACATTTTTATCAATGACCCCGGAGAAAGCCCAAAGTGTTCCCAATAAAGTTAGCTGTTGACATGGAAGCTGTGGTGTGGTAAATGCTGAGAATGATGGGATCCCCATACAGCAATCCTGATGCCCTGGGGAACTGGGCACAAGCAAGGGATGTGCATTTCAGTACAAAGGTGTCAAATCACACCTACAGGGACAAGGATGCAGTCCCAGTTCTCCCAGTCCCACAAGGAAGGACAAGGATCCTTCAAAACCACACAAATACCATTGCCAAAACAGTTGTACAAAGGGGGGATGTAGGCAGAGGGAATCTCAGCATCCCCTCTGGCATGCAGCTGATTGCCATCAGCAGCCTGTATGTGGGGAACTGGATCTGCCAAGGGAAAGGCTAAAGCAGTGCCAAGGGCTGGGAAGAGCCAAAAAAGTTGGCTGAAAACCTACTAGAGGACCAGGGGCCAAAGATTACCCTTGAACAGGCACAGAGAGCACAGAGATGTGGAGATGGATGAAACTCTCTGAGGTGGGAGCGCCAGGCACAGCAGAGTAAGAAGGCAGGGACAACCTCTGGAAGCATTTAACGGGCAGTTCTGTGTCTCTGGAAACATTTCCAGAACAATTGGCTGTATCTGCTCCAGTTCAACCAGGAATGCTTCCTGGAAGAACTCGATTACCCCAAGAGCCTTACAATTTATTGGCTGGGTCCAGCACTATCAGAGGAGGCCCAGACCCGAAACAGGCACAGAGCCATAAATAGCCTCTTATCATGGAAACATCACGTCCTCGTGGGCCCTGACTGTGAGACAGCTCGGACAGGCCCTACTCCAGCACTTTGGGAAGCTGCTCTCAGCCCTCAGCACATACTTGGCCCCCTCCAAATCCCGAGTACAGCTTGGCTGCTTCCCACCCTCTGTGCTGGAGGGATGGCTCAGGGTCCTTGTCACACGTGCTTGTCACGCCTGAGCCCGTGTCCCCCACACATGGCGGGGTGGTGGCAGATCTGCTGCCCTGGACATTGGAGTCATGGCAGGGAAGGAGACCCTGCTAAGCCCTGGGGCTCCCCTCAGAGGGGCCCCAGCTCCACCCTGGGCTGCAAAATCAGAGAATCCCAGAATAGTTTGGGTTGGAAGGGACCTTAAAGATCATCCAGTGCCACCCCCTGCCATGGGCAGGGGCACCTTCCTCTATCCCAGGGTGCTCCAAGCCCTGTCCAAACCTGGTCTTGGACACTGCCAGGGATCCAGGGGCAGCCACAGCTGCTCTGGGCATCCTGTGCCAGGGCCTCCCCACCCTCACAGCCAAGAATGCCTTCCCACTATCCCACCCATCCCTGCTCTCTGCCAGTGGGATGCCACACCCTGTGTCCTGTCCCTCCATCCCTTGTCCCCAGTCTCTCTGCAGCTCTCCTGGAGCCCCTTTAGGCCCTGGCAGGGGCTCTGAGCTCTCCCTGGAGCCTTCTCTTCTCCAGGTGAGCACCCCCAGCTCTCCCAGCCTGGCTCCAGAGCAGAGAGGCTCCAGCCCTTGGAGCATCTCCATGGCCTCCTCTGGACTCACTCCAGCAGCTCCACATCCTTCTGATATTGGGGACCCCAGAGCTGGAGGCAGCATTGCAGGAGGGTCTCACAAAAGTGGAGTAGAGGGGCAGAGAACAGAGAAGAGAAGCCAAGGAGAAGAGAGCTGCCAGCCTGAACCTGACCTGGATTCTCCTCTTCCCATCAGGTCCCCAGCTCCTCTCCTCCTCAGAAAAGCCTGTGACCCCAAGGGATGACACCAGATGTCTCTGACAGCCAGAGAGTGTCACCACCACCTTCTGCAGGGCAAAACCACCCCTTGTCACTCCAGCACAGCCAGGACTCCGGGTGCTCGGTGCTGTAGGAGCACAACAAAGAGAACAACGCAGCGAGCAGAGATACCCTGCTGTGAGGGAGAGGAGCTGCAGAGGGGATGAAGGCTGCACTGCTGGCAGCAGCAGCCATCAGCTGCTGTCCCCGAGCAGGCACAGGCAGCGTCCATCCTCTGTCCAGCCGGCCCGGCGAGCACAATGGCTCAGCCTACGCCGAGCGGAGCCAATGGATACGGGAGGCAGAAATGCGCTTAATGTGCTGCATGGGAGGGACGGGCAGGGGAGGGGAGGGGGCAGGCGCAGACAAAGAACGGGGAGATGGAGAGAAAAGACGCAGGCAGGGAGCAGAAGGTGAAGCAGGGAGGACGGGGCGTGTGTGGAGCCCCTGGCAGGCAGGGAGCGAGCGCAGAGTGAGCGGACAGCCAGCCCCTCGCAGGGCCCTGCGGGAGCGGCAAGCCAGCCCCGACGAAATGAAAATCTCTTAACCACACAGAATTGTTAACTGCCCCCAAATCCTTTTGTGCTGGGGTTGCGAGCTTAGAAGAGCTTAAGCTGTTAGATGCATGAACTTCCTCCATAAATATCCCTGGTGCGCGCTGCCGCGAGCAGGCTGGAGCGTTATTAGCCGGATGAAAAGCCCAGAGGAGAAAATGAGCAACTCCCTCCAGCTGCACACGGGGGTTGTCCATTCCTTGGGATGCCCTTCTCCACCCGGACCCCTCGGTGGGGCAGGACCACGGCCCCCCACGCTCCCTGCCACGTCCTGTTTGTGCGCCTGAGCGTGTGAGAGAACTTCACCCCGAAAGCCAGCTCGGATTTGCTTTTGTTTTGCTTCTGGAGAGGGGCCCAGATTCCCTCCCACCCCTGGAAACACGAGCAAACCTGCCAGCCACATGTAGGAGTGAGTCCTGCAAGGCAGGCAGCTCTGCCGCTGCCTGAGCAGGGACAGGGACCGCGGGAGGAGGGCAGGGATGCAGGGATGCAGGGATGCAGGGATGCAGGGATACATCCCGCAGGTCCTTCCCAAGCACAGCCCCCTCCCAGCCCTTTGTGGGGCTCACTGGGAGGGCTGGGAGGGGATGGGGATGTCAGGGCTGTCCTGCCAACTCTGTGGCTGGCTCTCCTCCCAGTCCCCACTCCTCTTCCTGGGGCTGCCAGGGAAAAATGGAAGGGGTGTCCCAGTTTGGCACAGTGCTGGGGCCCACCCAGCCTTGATTCCACATGAGAAGGGAAAGGGAAAGAAGGAATGGAGACGGCAAAGAGTGAAGGGAATGGGAGAGAAAAGAAGAGGGGAAGAAGGGAATAGGAAGGGGAAAGAAAGGGGAAGAGGAAGGGGGAGGGGAAACAGAAGGGGAAGGGGAAAGAGAAGGGGAAAGAGAAGGGGAAAGGGTGAAGGGAAAGGGAAGAGGAAGGGAAAAGCAAAAGGGAAAAGGAANGGGAGGCAGCCCCGGAGCCAGCTGCCCCACGGAGACGATGGGCTGCCGGCCACCGCGTGATTAATGAGGGCGGGGAGCGCGGGGCCGGCGCTCGCCAGCACCGGCTGCAGAAACAGCTGCCGAGGTACCGGACCTCCCAAAATCCTGCTGCTGCCCAGACAAAGAGGGGACCGGCCTCTCCCTCCTTCTCGATCCCTCCACTTCCACCCGCTCCTGCCTGTTCTGCTCCCCCGCCGGCTCAGCAGGAGGGGTCCTGCGAGGGGACTGCCCTGGGACTGGGCTCGCAGTTTGGGAGCTCCCCAAGAACCCCCGGCCGCATCGGAGCAAAGCACTGAGCAGGGCTGGCTCTGCTCGGGTTAAAAACAGGCTGAGACGGAAAAGCTGCCATGAATCATTGGGGCTTTCTGGTGCTGCCACGGATGCTTCACTTGGGAGTTGTAAAACCCCCGTCTGCCCTTCGAGGCAGGGATTAGCCGGGCTCAGCTTCCAGCAGTACTTCCTTGCTGTCCCCATCCCCATCCCTGCTAAGGCTGGAAGACACTCGATCTGCCCGAGCTCGGTGGGAAGAAGCATTCAGTGGCTAAGTGAGGAGTAGCTGAAATCATGGATATTAAATGATCCCCACAGCACACCAGGACCTGAATTTTGGTGCGTGAGCAGCCCAGCCACCAGCAGCAGACATGAAGACCATACAGCCTGCAGTCCCTACTGAGCACAATCAGATTGTCCATTCTGCTCTCCAGTGTCTGTCTCCCAGCACCAGCACCTTCCCCATGCTTGGTTCTACTCAGCCACCCCTCCACAGCCAGCAGGGAGGAGACACAGCTCCTCCCTTGGCTCTGCAGTGGCCACAGACGTATCTATAATTGATCTCAGAAGCCCTGGCTCTGCTTGGAGTGTGCCGATGCTATTGGAACCACAGAAGGATTTGGATGTTTAGCCATGATGGGGAAAAAATGATCCTGATTGCCAAACTCTGTGGTTTGCTCCATGCATGGCACAGCTGCAGGTGCCCATCACACAGCCCTGGGTCCCCACCTCCCTCCCAGCAACACCAGGAGCTCCTTTCTCAACCTTCCTTCAATGTATGACTGGACAGGAGCACAGACATAGCTCAGGGAGGCTGAGCCCCTTGCTGGCCTAGAACCACACTGGCTCCATGGTGCTCAGCTGAGCTCAGCAGGCACAAAGAGCCAGCTCTGAACATCTACAGGGGCAGGAGAACATCCACAGAGACAGAACATTTATAGGGCAGGAAAGCTCTGGCTGTTGAGGAGCACAGGGGCCAGGTAGCTCTGAACAAGCCATGACCACGTCCTGCCCTGAGCCATTTGCACCTCAGCAGGACAACACTGTAGACAACATGCTCCCTTACACTGCACCCTTTTGGGACCCTGCATTTCCATTCTCCTCATCCAAGAAGAGATCCAGCCCATGCCAAAGCACACAGCAAAACCAACAACATAACAGCCCCAGTATTTTGGGAGGCAATTGCAGATTGGTGACATGCACCACACGTGTGAGCCTCCAACAACTGGAGAGCGTGGATGGCACCAGTAACAGGTGCCAGCCCTGAACCCAGTGGCTCTGGGGACCCGGAGGTCATGCACAGCAATGGATGGACAAGCCTAGGGCAGGAAGTGAGGAGCTGGGTGTCTTGAGTTATGTAACCAAAAAATGTGCATTCTATTTCATCTGTTGAAAGCAGTTGAGATATTTTTTCTTTCTCTTGTAACTCCAGGGGGGAGGGGGTGGATGCCTCCAGGGTGGTAATGGGCCAGTCATTACCCAGGTGTGGCAGTGCTTCTTATCTCTTTCACCACCCATCCATCCTCCAGGGAGATATCTGCTGATAATGGGCCATGAAGGCTCACCAATGACATCACACATTACATCATCCTGTTGGGAGATGCTCCACCCAGTGTGGGGGGAGCCAACCATTCCTACCTGGATAAAAATTGAGACTCAGGAACAGCAGGGATCTGGNTCCTAGTAAAGAACCATTACTCCTATTCCCAAATCTTTGTTTGGAAGCCCCTTAATTGCAAAATTACAATAATTTGGAGGGAAGGGGATTTACATTCTCCATTCTAAGGGAAGCTTGAGCTTTTCCCTGGCAGACACCTGTCTTCCCAAACCACGACACTGGGGAAAGAGTCAGCCTCTACCCATGCCCAAAGAGGTCCCTCCCAGGTGGTTCATGCAGATCCCAGCTGCAAACCCCGCGTGCCCCAGCAGCAGAAGTGAGCCTGCTGGCCCGTGGTGGTTACCTCTGCAGACAGTCCCGTTCTCCACCGACTCGTAGCCGGCGCGGCACATGCAGCGGCCGATGGGCACCAGCCACTCGCCGTCACCGTTGCAGTACAGCTTGATGGGCACGTCCACCTCCTCAGCATTGGCAATGCACGTTCCCCTGGCCGCCACCAGCGAGGTGCTCTCTGCTCCTGACAGCGTTTCTTGGAAGACAGCCCCGTTCTGGATCACACGGGGACACTTGCGGTAGAAGACACGGACGGCGATCAGGGACATGCAGCCCCCGTAGTCCTGGAAGGCCAGGTAGAAACCGTTCTTGGAGACGGGCCCAAAACTGCGCACCTCGGTGTTGATCTTCATCACCCGGCCGCCCAAGTCCACCTGTGAGAAGCTCTCGTCGGCAGCAATGGTGTCCACCTTCATCCAAGGGTTCTCCATCCAGTTAGGAAAAGTCTTGGTGGCCGAGTCAAAGTCCGACTCGAAATAGTACAGGTTAAAAGTCTCCTTACAGGAGCCTGGGACGTTCGGGATGCTGCTGCAGTCCCGGACAGAAAATTTCATCTCCACGTGGATGCGGTGTGCTCCTCTCCTCCGGATGTACTTGGTCCTGAGCCAGTTGTTCTGGCTGGACTCAAAGACGTTGCACACCTGGTAGGTGCGGATGGTGTTCATGTTCTCATCGTACCCACTCACCTCTTCCCACTGCGGGCAGGACACAGACAGTCAACGGGCTGCACTGAACGGGTGCTCCCCACCCTCCTCACCTCTTCCCATCCCCACTCTGTGCCCAGCAGGCTCTGCCAGCACCAGCTGCCCCTCTCTGTGCCCACCCCATCCCACAGGCTGTCCCAGAGTGCCCAGCACCTCATCCCTGCAGGTGCCCTGTACCTGCTCGGGCAGGGTTTGACCCACACCATGCTCCAGGAACACTGTGGGGACAAAAGGGTTCCTCGGGGCCACCTCTCTGCCACCAGCATCATGTGCCATGCCTGAATTCATGGTCAAGCCTCTCTGCTGCTGGTGGGACAGCAAGGCCACTGCTGTGCAAAAATGGTTTTAGTAGGGGCTGTGCCCATGGTGCCCAGCTGTGCCTCTGGCAAAGGAACATGGTGCCCTTTGCACAGGGATTCCCACCAGTGCCACTGTGGTTTCAGACATGGCAGACACAACCTGCTTCCCCATGAGCCATAAAACCTCTTGGCTGGCTGCAGCCACTGCCTCTTCCCAGGGGCAGGATGGGACCATGGCCAATCCCACTGTGTTCCCAAAAAGACAGGTGCTGGGTAGGTCCCACTGGAGCCCTTATCCCTGCTCCCTCGAGGATCAAATGCTTTGGGGTTCCTCCAGCAGGTGTGCTCAGGTCCCCGCCCCAGCTGTCCTGAACTGGATCTCTGGGATGCAGACATGCCTACGAGCTGTGCCATGACAGCAACATCCTTCTCAGCAAGACAGCTCAGAGCTGACAGATTTCCCCATGGGACGCTCTGCCCAGCTCCCCCCAGCTGACTGACTGCCAGCTCTGGAGGAAGCTCCATAGAATTACAGAAGAGAATATCCTCAGCTGGAAGGGATCCACAAGGATCATCAAGCCAACCTCCTGGCCCTGCAAAATCACCCCAACAATCTCCCCCTCTGCTTGAGAGTGGTGTCCAAACACTCCTGGAGCTCTGGCAGCCTCGGGGCTGTGCCCATTCCCTGGGGAGCCTGGACCCTCTGGGGGAAGAACCTTTTCCTAACATCCAGTCTATACCCCCTTGACACAATCCCAGCTGTCCCCTCTGGTCCCCACAAAGCTCAGGGCTGCTATGACATCTCCTGGCCTTCTCCAGCTCTTTGCCCTTTTCTCAAACTGTTTTTTCCCCAAATCCTCCGGCACTTGTTGTCTCCATTCCGTGTAGGATGGGGCGCTGCAGTGGGGGATGCAGAGCATGAGCTGCAGCCTGTTCCTGGCCACTGCTCCTCTGTGGGGAGCACCAACAGGGAAGGGTCTTTGTGGGAGAAGAACCCTCAGCTCACAGAGCATCTCCCCCAGCTCAGCCCCTGCCGGAGTGCAGAGCATCTCCCTGCAGCCCCATCCCTACCCAGGGCACCCGAGTGATGCTGGCAGCAGGGACCAGAGTCCTGCTGGCGTGTGACACAGTCCCGGCCAGCTGGAACTGCTCTTTCTGAATTTGTTCATAAACCTGCTCAAGTGGAAGCCGAGCTGTTCCCTGTGGATGTTACACCCCAAGCACAACCCTGCCCTGGATGCAGGATCACAACACCCAGGGCAGGGCAGCAGCACAGCCCAGACCCAGCACCAGTGCCAGGACCAAATCCAGGGAAAATCCTGCAGGAGCAGAGCACCCCCAGCCCCTCAGGTTGTAAATGGCCTCACAAGGGCACCCAGGACTGAGGAGAGAGGCTCAGGAGATGGAAGACAGATTGCTCCTCGCACATCAAGGCTCACAGCCCAACAGAAGGCTGTCAGGGAAGATCCCCAACAGCTCCAACCACTTGAGATTGGCAGTGGCTGTAAATCTGCTGCCAGGGCTGGGGGACGAGAAGAGCATCCTCACAAAACACAGCCGGAGCATTTGCTTTGTTTTCCAGAAATAAATTTGGTGCGTTAGTGGAAAATTGCAGGATCTCCCTGCTTTTCAGGGCACTGGCTGGGAGGGGAGTGAGGGAATCAAGGACAAGGAGTGCAGAAGCATTTCCTTCCCTTGCTCTGCCTCTGATGAGACTCTCCCTCACCTGGACCTCTCCAACACCCACCTTGGCAGCCACCAAGAGCAAGGGACCCCCACCCACACCTGCCCAGCCCCCAGGGAGGGTAAGGACACGAGCCCAGAGAGCTCAGCCTTGGTCAGGCAGGAGCAGCACATGGTGGAATGAGGGTCTCCAGGGCTTGGGATGAACAGGAGATGCTGGAGGCAGGCTTGGGGACATCTGTGAATGGCACAGGAGCTTCAGAGCCAGACATAAAGCAACTGTTTGGGCTTTAGGGACTTTAATAATCCCCAAAACAGCAGCTTCTGTCTTCCAGGTGATGCTGGCTGCACCCAACCTGGCCAGTCACCTCTGAGTGGGATGCACTGCCTTGTCCTGCCCGTGGATATGAGGCCATGAAGGCACTGCAGAATTGTCACTCATGATGAGCACGGAGCAGGGCAACGTGTGCCCACATCCTCCTGAGGGCCCTGCCCAGAGGTGGAGACAGGAGATGATCCCACCAACCACTGGGACAGCACCAGATGGACATCTCCACCCTGATCAGGGACCTGGGAGCACCAGGCTCGGGTCCCCCAGCATCCTCCCACATCCCTGCCACAGCCAGCGGCTGGCTGCAGCCTTCCCTTCTCCCAGATGGGAGAGAAAATCACCCCCGTGCACCAGCCCCTGCGCTTCCCCGACGCTTAATTAGAAGCCTCTCCCTTTCTCTTGGCTCTCTAATTAACATGCCGGGAGCTCAAAAGAAGGCAGCAGCACAATAACCTGGGGAGACGGCTTCCAGCAGGCCCCGGCCTCATTACGGCCGGGCTGGGGAGCAGGAGCAGGGCGTGCTTCACATATGGAAACACGGCAAACAAGAAAGGCTGGGCCAGGAGAGAAAAAGACTTGACCTCTGCTCCCCCTCATTGTGTGTCCGTCATCCCCCTCGGCGGGCACCGGCGGGGCTGGGGCAGCTCTGCCCTTTATCATGGTGATCACCCGGCCGGCAGCGCCCGGCGCGGCACCGCGGCCACACCGCCCTGGCTCGGCTCATTCTCCCCAGACCAGGCTGTTCTTGGCTGTTTCTTTTCTTTTCTTCTGCCAAGCCGGCTCAGATCGGGGGCATGCTGTCAGCATGGGGGTGAGGTCCACGGAAACGTCTTCATCCAGCCCCTGAGGAGGGTGGATGGAAGGCAGGACGGAGCCTGAGCCACCGCTGCCGTGCACGGGCATGAGAAGCATCTCCAGGCTTTGGCCAGGCTGGGTTGGGCCACCCAAGTGCAAGGGAGCAGGTCTGGGACTCTGTGGCTGATGCTGACCTCAGCCAGAGGTGGGCAGGATGCTCTGAAGCACCTCAGTGGGACATGTGGGACACAGAGGTGACTCCACTGTGGTTTCCTCCCATGAGCGGAAGGGTGCAGAAATCACAGAATCAAAGAATGTTCTGAGTTGGAATGGACCCAGTGAGTCCAACTCCTGGCCCTGCCCAACAATCCCACCCTGGGCATCCCCGGGAGTGTTGCCCAAACACCCCTGGAGCTCTGGCAGCCTTGGGGCTGTGCCCATTCCCTGGGGAGCCTGGGCAGTGCCCAGCACCCTCTGGGGGATGAACCTGATGCACTGCCTTGCCCAAGCTCTTCTTTAAAGGAGCTTTTTCAGGGTGGTGTTCAGATGTGTCTCAGGGTACACCTGGCCCAGGTAAAGCAGAGACAGCTCTGCTGAGCCAGTAAACATCTCCCTGTGGCTTGCCAGGGGTGCTGGGCAGTCCTTTCAGGAACACAGACTAATTCTCACCCTGCTACAGGTGACAGGCAATGGAATAACCAGTGAGACACTGTGGACAAATGATGGTGGCCTTGGCATGTTGTTTTTTCCTCTCCTCATTTTTAGGTGGCTGCAGGCCAGCTCTATGGAGAGCATGAATCCTCTAGCATCACACTGGTTTGACTCTGTGGGGTGGGAATTACATCCCACCAACACTGGGGTTTTTTGGAGTATCATCTCCTGGAAATCTATTGGAAACCCCAACTGTCACCTCCTTTTGTGCTCTCCCACGTGGCCAAACCACTTTGCATCATGCCTGACTTTTGCTGCACCAAGCCTGTCACATTCACGTGCACAAGAGCCCCAGAGCAGCTCCAGGTCCCCAATAGGTGATGCCTTACCCCTGATGGAGGATGCACAGTCCAGCCCAGCTCTGCTGTCGCCGTTGTGGAGTCCATCAGTGTCTCTGTGGAAGGAAGGGGAAACAAGGAGTCACTGGATGCTGATGGAAGGACTGAAGATGGAGACAGGGAAAAAGGTGGAGAGGAGCCAGCCCAGGGCTGCAGGGCTGGAGCCCTTCCCACACTGACCCTTTTGGCCACATCTCAGCCGCGGACCCCGGCACTGGTGTCTCCACCCAAGGGCTCCCCACCCCTGCCCACTGCTCCCTGGCCCCCAGGCAGGATCATGGAATCACAGAATGTTCAGGTTGGAAACGACCTCCAAGATCATCAGGTGCAACCATCAGCCCAGCACCAAATCCATGTTCATCATCATTAAACCATGTTCACAAGTGCCACAGCCACACATTTTTTGAACATCTCCAGGGACGGTGATTCCACCACTGCCCTGATCCAATGCCTGACCAGCCTTTCCATGAAGGAATTTTCCCTCTCCAGGAATAGGGATTAAGAAAGGAATAGGGAATACAGGAATAGGGAAGGAATATCTAATCTAAACCTCCCCTGGCACAGTTTGAGGCTGTTTCCTCTTGTCCTGTCTCTTGCTCCTTGGGAGCAGAGCCCAACCTCCACCTGGCTGTCCCCTCCTGTCAGGGATTAGTGCAGAGCCACAAGGCCCCCCTGAGCCTTCTTTTCTCCAGGCTGAGCCCCTTTCCCTTTCTCAGCTGCTCCTGGTGCTCCAGCCCCTTCCCAAGCTCCATTTCCTTCTCTGGACATGCTCCAGCCCCTCAATGTCATAATTTTCATTAGGGGCCCAAAACTGACCTCAGGATTTGAGGTGGGACCTTGAGGTGCCCAGCACAGGCATTGTCTCTGCCATGAATGGGGACCCTTCCATCCATCAGCCAAGCTGGATTTTCCTCCTTTCAATCCCAAATCCAGGTTGGGATTTCCTCCTCTCAATCCCAAATCCAGGTTGGGATTTCCTCCTCTCAATCCCAAATCCCAGCCCAGTTCTACCCTTGCACATGAGGAGCAGCCTGAGCAGGGATCCTCCATCACCTTCTAGTTTCCTTTGCCAAAAGCAGGATATTTTTTTCTCAGCACTTTGCACAGTAGGGAGAATCCTCAGAGAAGCAGCAGAATGTAGGAAGGAACAGCACTTTTAGGACTTAAAAGTACTAAAAAATTAAACCCCTGTTAAAGCTGGTTTTCCAGATGATTTGGGTTGAAATAGGTCAGGTGATGCACCAACCAGCACAGACAAGTCCTCCTCAGCCATGCAACAGCAAAGCCTCCTCACCCTTACCTCATGATACCTGCAACACTGGAATTCTTTTCACCCCAAACAGCTGTAGGGTGGTTTAACCCCACTGATGGCACAAGGAGGGGTGCTCAGGGTATGGGGCCCCAAAATACCTGGGCCAACATGAGCAGGTGAACGTGCCAGCCAGCCCCATCAGAAATAAATGGGACAGACACTTGGAATCATGGTTAGGAAAAGCATCTACTATCATCAATAAACCACGTTTCTATGCACCACATCTACACATTTCTTTAACACTTCCCAGGGAGTGCTCAAAAGTCTTTTTTGGACATTTCCATGAGTGGTTTCTACAGTCTGGGTAACTCTCTGTCCTCCAGGTCTGCAGCTCATTGCAATACAGGGATTTTTCTGCACCACACCCAAGGCTGACAGTTTAAGAAAACAGGACAATATTCCTGAGTTTAAGAAATGGAGTTTAGAATTCTGCCCAAAGGCCTCAAAACACCGAGGCTGGACATGAGGGGAGTGTGATGGGAGAGACTGCACAAGGCAAGCTCATGGCCAGTGATTCTGTGCTGAGACCATGGTGAGGCCCAGAGAGGAAATTCTGTCCCTCTGCTCTGCAGGAACAATGTGAACCTGCCCCAGATTTCAGCACGTGCCCTGGGGATGCCAACTGCACTTGCAGGGATGCTGGGAGGTGTCCATCCCATACACACTTAGAGTCCCAGAATGGTTGGGGTTGGGAGGGACCTTCATCCAGCCCCACCCTCCTGCCATGGGCAGGGACACTTTTCACTGTCCCAGGGTGCTTCAAGCCCCATCCAACTTGGCTTTGGACACTGCCAAGGGTAGTCCCAGAAGGGGAATGGAGAGTTACTGGATGTAACCACGTCCTTCTGCTGCCCTTCTCCCCACCAGAAAAACATTCTGCCACAAACCCCCCAAGAGCATCTCCACCTTCTCCATTTTCACTCCACTGAACAAAAACAAAGGAAGGAAAGCTCAGCCTTGAGCAGATCCATCACTGGATGGTTGCAGAGGTGCATGTGCCCTCCCCTTCCCCACTGGCACCCCAAAAAGTGCCTCGGCAGCGCTGTGCTCCCTGCACCTACTCCTGGCAGTAAATCCTCCTCAGACTGTGGCTTGTTCATTACTCCCGGTTCGAGCCAGCGGTTTCCAGTTCACAGGAAACCAGGATTTCGAAATTTGGTTTTATTCCAAGAGTAAAAAGCAAAAAATAGTTCTTTTCAATTTTTCCCACTAGGAAGAGTTTCTGGAAAACAGCTAAACCCCGAAATGTTGTGGGTCAGATTTACGAAATTTCTTTTTAAACTGAATATTTGTTTACATAGGTCAATAATAGTGTTTGCTTTATCAGAGGATCTGGCTTTTTCATTAAAACACCAGCAGCGTTTGATCTGAAAGGAAAACAACATTTTTCACGCAGTGCTAGCAAGAAGCTTTAAAACTCCCCTGAATTTGTTACTTTATCTTAACTATCAATGACAGTGGTGCATAGTAAGTACATTAATAGAAGTGACTAAAATGGAAAAGAAGATATATTCTAAGTCATTACAAATAGTTCCCCAAATAAACCTCATATTTTGAAGCATTTTGCATTTTTAAACGCCTTTTACTTAATGAAAACTCAGTGCAGTGGAAATGTCATGCTCAGTACACCACTGCCCCCACCCCTTATCCTCAGCTGAAGGATCCTCTCGGAGCTCTGCATCCACCCTGGCTGGCCCAGGGACAAAGAGGAGAAGAAATTTGCAGGTTTTAAGCAAGTTTTTCCAATGGCAAATTATCTTCCCATAAAAAAAGCACCAGATATTCCAATAATTTTAGTCTGGATTTACACCATTCAGCTGCCAGCTATTGGATTTCCTTTTCCCTCTACAAAGACTCTGCAGTCCAAAACCTTTCCCTCTTGTGGTGCTCATGGGTGGCAAATGATCCATCTCCAAGACAGCTAAATTAGCTCAGCTTCCTTCTTCTTCCTCCCTAAACCAGGTTCCTGTCTTTGAGGCTCCTGTTTATCACCCTTCATTGTGCAGGGGGTCCCATGGCTGTGACCCCATCACACACAGCTCTAACACCCCAAAGTGCCCCTTTTGGGGCAGTTTTTATACAGTTCAGTTGCTGCCCAGCTGAAGTCCTTTTGGAGATGGGGCTACACTGAGCACACAGTGCCTGAATTATAGAAAATTTGGAATAACTGAATAATTGGGAAGCCAATGTGCCCCTTTTGGGGCAGTTTTTGCATCAAGCTGCTGCCCAGCTGAAATCCTTTTGGAGATGGGGTTACACTGAGCACACAGTGCCTGAATTATAGAAGATTGGGAATAATTGGTGTCCATGAAGCACAGTGATCCTGCAGGGTCAGCACAGGTGGATGTGAATCAGAATTGCAGAACCACAGACTGGTTTGGGTTGGGAGGGACCTTAAAGCTCATCCAGTGCCACCCCTGCCATGGGCAGGGACACCTTCCACTGTCCCAGGCTGCTCCAAGCCCTGTCCAACCCAGAATTACAGAATCACAGAATAGGCTGACCTGGAAGGGGCTGACCTGAGAGGGGCTGACCTGGGAGGGGCTGACCTGGACGGGACCCCCAAGGATCACAGAGTCTCCCACTCCTGGCCCTGCACAGGAAAGCCCAACAGCCCCAGCCTGTGCCTGAGAGCACAGAGCATTGTTGAAATGCTCCTTGAACTCACACAGGCTTGTGACCACTGCCCTGGGGAGCCTGTTCAGTGCCCAGCCAACCTCTGGGTGAAAAACCTTTTCCTAATATCCAGCCTAAACCTCCTCTGACTTAGCTCTGGACATTTCCTCAAGTCCTATCACTGCTCACCAGAGTGAAGGGATTGGTACCTGCTCCTCTGCTGCCCTTCAGGAGGATGTTGAAGAGCACAACGAGGTCTCCTTCCCTCTCCTCCAGGCTGAACAGACCAAGTGATCTCAGCCACTCCTCACGTGGCTTTCCCTCCAGACCCTTCCCCATCCTCATGGCCTCCTTTGGATTGGATGCTCTCTAATGGCTTCATGTTTTTTTAACATCGTGGTGCCCAAAGATGCCCCAGGGCTGGAGGTGAGGCTGCCCCAGGGCAGAGCACAGCAGGACAATCCCCTCCCTTGCCTGGCTGGCAGTGCTGGGCCTGATGTCCCCCAGGACACGGCTGGCCCTCCTGGCTGCCAGGGCACTGCTGACTCAGATCCAGCTGGCCACTGACCAGGCCCCCAGGTCCTTCCTGCAGCTGCTCTCCAGCCTCTCCTTCCCCACTCTGTCCATACATCCAATTCCCCATTCCCAGTGCAGAATCTGGCACTTTCCCTTGTTGAACCTCACATGCTTGGTGGTGGCCCAGTCCTCTATTTTGTCAAGGTCTCAGGGCCTCCCTGCCTCTGAGGGAGGCAACAGCTCCTCCCAGTTTTGTATCTCCTGTGAACTTGCCTCACATTCCTTCCAGTGCTGTGTCCAAGTCACCGGATGCTGAAGAGCACAGGGCAATGACAAAGCCCTGCAGTGACAGGTCACCAGTCTGATGTCACCCCAGCCACTGTCACCCATGGTGCCTGACCTGTGAGCCAGTTCCTCACCCATCACATGAAGTGTTTATCCAGCTGGGGGCTGGACAGTGTGTCCAGAAGGATCTTGTGAGAGACAGTATCAAAAGCTTTGTTGAAATCAAAAAAGATCCCATCTCCTGGCTTCCCTTGATCAGCCAGGCGGGTTTACCCTGTCATAGAAGGAAATCAGGTTTCATAAGCAGGATTTCCCCTCATGAAGCCATGCTGGCTGTGACCAGTGACTACGTTACCCTCCAGGTGTTTTTCAATACTTCTCAGAATAATGCTCTCCATCGATTTTACCAGGCAGTGAAGTGAGACTGACAGGCCTGTGGTTTCCAGGGTCCTCCTTCTTGCCCTTCTTGAAAATTAGGACAATGTTCGCCAACTTCCAGTCAGCTGGGACCTCCTTGAAATCCCAAGACTGCTCAAAAATCACCAAGAGAGGTTTTGCAATGACATCAGCTGCTCTTTGAGGTTCTGAGATGAATCACAGAATCCCAGAGGAGTTTGGTTTGAAAGGGATCTTAAAGCTCATCTCATTCCACCCCCTGCCATGGGCAGGGACACCTGCCACTATCCCAGGGACACCTGCCACTATCCCAGGGACACCTGCCATTATCTCAGGTTGCTCCAAGCCCTGTCCAGCCTGGACTTGGACACTTCCAGGGATGGGGAGTCTGGGCAACCTCTCTGGGCAACCTGTTCCAGATGCTCATGGACACTTCTGAGTGACAGATGACTCCAGGCCCAGGGACACCATTTGGACAAAGTTCTGCCACAGGTACGAGCTCCACACAATGTGTGATAAGCCCCAAGGCATGGGAACCCATCATCCTCCTCCACCTGCAATTTCCACCAGGCTGCCCTGTGTCCCTGCCACTTCTGTGCCCACGGTGACCCGTGGTGGGGCTGTCACTGCCATATCTCCTTCAGCAGCTTCCCTGGTCCTACCTGGGGCTGCCCCATGTTCACATAAGCATGTCAGCACACAACAGGACCAGCTCCTGGGCTGGGGACAAAAAACAAAGACCAGTTACAGCATGGGCAACCCCAAACCCAGTAAACACCTTGACCACCACCCCAGCCACTCCACTCACTGTCACAGCCACTTTCACAGGTGCCACCCTGCTGGTTTGGCAGCACCAGATAATAGGGTGAGAGGCTGGCAGACCCATAAAGATCCCCATGGCACCCAGGACACGGAGCAAAGCCAGTGGGAGTGGCAGGGCTGGGAGCCTGGCCCACCTCTGGTGGCTGCAATGGCCACAGCCCAGCACAGCACTCCCTCCACAGCAGCGCCTTCTCAATGTTGTTGTTTCTGTTCTCCCCTCCTGCGTGTTTATCTGCAGCTTCACATGCTGCCCACGGCATTATAAATAAATCTGCAGCTGCTCCAAACCAGCAGACACAACTCTGGCCCGCTTCCCACCGGGAACCGCGCTGCTCCCGCGGGACTCTCACACACCACTGCCCGTCCTGCTCGCTCTGAAGATGTTTCCTCTGAGCAGCTTCCTGCCTGTCCCCAGCACTGCTGCCTGCCCCGAGGGCACACCACAGCTCTGGAGGGACACTTGGCATCCCCAGTCACATCAGCACCTCCACCCCATCACTTCCAGATGCTCAAAGCCACGCTAAGGCAGCGTCACACAGAGGATCTGCTGGGACAACACCTGGGTGGGGGTTCCTGTGCTTCCACTGGGTCTTCTTGCTGCTCAGCCACAAGTGAGATGAGTGTGGGGTTCTCAGCTGCACCAGCTCTTCCCATCTGGCCAGATCAGCAATGAGAGTGGTGGGCAGAACTGGGAGGGGAGGACAAGTCTGGGATCCTGCTGCTGGGTCCTGGTGGTGGCAGGATGAGCTGGCCAGGAGAGTGGCAGGACCAAGGGACAGTGGCAGAGGCTGGAGGTGAGACAGATTAACAGAGGAGCTGTGCATGTTGCAGACACACTTCCCTCCGTCCGGAAAAATAACTTCCATGGAGTTTTTCCAATTCAGACCAATTTAGAGCATCTGGACCTGAGTTTCTCAGAAGTCCTGGCAAATGCTTCACATTCACAGGCTCCAAGCTCATCCAGATAAAGAAACAGCTGGACAAATAAATAGCCCCACAGATAGCTGGAGCCTCCACCCTCATTTTTCCACCCACAACTTTTTCCCTTCCCCTTTCACTCCTCACGCCAGCTCCTCTCTCAGGGTAGGACACTTGCCAGGATTTTAATCCTGGTCCAATATTATCAACACAGGGAGCAAGCTTCTCGTGGACCCATGAGCTGTGGCCAGTGCTGGATTTGCAAAGCAGGCATGAAACTACCAGTGTGTTCTGACAGGTTGGGAGCAAAGTCATGCTAAGGCAGAGAGAGATCACTCCTTGTCACCATGTCCCTTACGTGACCTGGAAGCCCACCTAAAACACCTCATCAGCTCCAGGCTGGAGGGACACACAATGTCAGAGCCCAGCCAGGTGCAGCAAGACCAGGATCTGCACTGGAGACACCACAGGTCAGGATGAGCTCCTCCATGCAGGAACACACGTGCTGCTGGAACCATGTACCCATGCTGGCCTCAGGCACAGCCACCACATCCTGGGGCAGGGGGGTGGCTGATGAGAAACCCGTCTGTCCCCGCCTGAGGAGCCCTCACCGCAGATCTCTTTACCCTTCCCCGAAGTTGAAAGGCCCCTCTCTGCGTCCTGCGCTTTGCTGGAGCCTGATGATGATATTTTTGCCAGCACGAGCTGAGAGGGGCTGAGCAAACCCAGTGGCCCTTCCCTGCAGCCCCGAGCTTTGCTTTGCCTGGCCGGGGGCCAGCGGAACAGGCTGAAACCCAATCCCCCCCCCGGCCGGGCCGCTGGCGCGGGAACAGCTCGCTGCATTGTGAGCCGCCGGCCACGGGAGACTCGGGATACTTCTCTCAGGGATCCACTTAAACTCCAAGAGGGAGAGTGATTGATAGGGAGTGAAAAGAGGAGCTTGGCTGAGCTGGGATGGGGACACAGCACGCCCCACTCCCTGAGCCCCAAAGGCCACCCCGAGGTCAGTCACAGCGGGTCACACCGGTGGTGCCAGTGCTGTGACCCCAGCACTGAGGGACCTGGTCATGAAATGCCTTTCCCTGAAAAATTAGGGCCAGCCACAGTGGGTCATGCTGGTGGTCCCAGTGCTGTGACCCCAACATTGAGGTATCTGGTCATGCAACGCCTTTCCCTGAAAAATTAGGGCCAGCCACAGTGGGTCACACCAGTGGTCCCTGTGCTGTGACCCCAGTGCTGTGACCCCAGCACTGAGGTACCTGGTCATTCAGTGCCTTTCCCTGAAAAATTAGGGCCAGCCAGCCTCAGAGACCTAAGAATTAGGATGATGTCCATCATCTCCATCACACAGAGTGCCTTTGACCTTCCAAGCAGGATCCAGGCTGATAGTAGGGTGAGCTGACCACAGAGATACCACACAGTGCTGGCAGGAGAAAGATGTCCTCACTCTGGGGGAGTCATGGAGCCCTCCTGACTTCTCAGTTCCCTAGGACATCAGTCATGGCCCCTCCAAGCCCTGTGAGACAGGGGACAGCCACAGAGCCAGCAGGGGAGCAGGAGATGGAAGCTGGTGGGGCTGAGCAGAACCTGCTGGGTCACTCTCACCCAGCTACTGGGTGGTGCTCAGGTGTTTGTGACACTCGGGGTCAGGACTGGTCAAACAAGGGGATGGTCCCAGTGCCCTGCCCTTGGCACAGCATTTCAGCAATCCCAGGTGCAACTCCCCCTGCATTTCCATGAGGGAAACTATGAGCTGGGCTATGCTTTCCCATTCCCACCAAAATCCCTCCCTTACTCTGACTGCCCACACCCTGTCTGGATCATCCTCACCAAACTGACCAAACCCAGGGCTGATATTGCTGTGCAGAAAGAAACCACTGGCCCTTGGCTCCCAGCCTTGCTAGACCAGAAAATACGGAGAGCAGGGCTTGGAGCAGAGCTGCACCTGGCCATGGGGACCACGGCAGTGCCAATGGGTGACCAGGAGCCAGGGCTGAGCACGGTCACAGCCCAAATCCAGCAGCTTCCAGACCCTCTTCCAGCTCCTCCTCTCCTGTCAAGGCCCTGCACTGCCCTGCAGGGTGCTGACTGCTCCACTGCTGGAAAGCTCAAAACAAGGAGAAGCCAAACTCAGCAGCCCGTGGGGTCCTGCAGGTCACCCCAGCACGTGTCCTGCTGTCCAAGCACTCAGCTGGCCCTCAGCCCATCCAGGATTGTCCCTCTCACCTGCCTGGCTGGGAGAATGACAGCTCCAGGTCTCAGCAGGGAATTCTGATTTTGTGATCTCTCAGCCCCTGCTGAAGAAGCAGGTGAGGCTCGATGTGAGGCAGGACCACTCTCCATCAGACTGCCACATTATGGCTGTGGATACATCCTGTCTG
This sequence comes from Hippolais icterina, assembly GCA_013400075.1. NCBI lineage: Eukaryota > Metazoa > Chordata > Aves > Passeriformes > Sylviidae > Hippolais > Hippolais icterina. The sequence goes on from VWYN01011936.1 coordinate 58,754, forward strand.
TCCCCACAGCAGCTGCTCCAGAGGTCAGCAGAGACAGGATAACCCCAGCAGAGCTCTCTGGGATGCTGCTCCAGCAGCACCAGGGTCCCACTGGATGGCTCTGCCCCGAAAGGAGCTGGGGCTTGTAGGTGGTCTGAGTTCAGGCAAGGGCAGGCTGCTGGGAAGAGACAATGCAGATGCCAAATGCCAGCGAGCAGAGGCCCTCCTGCTGCTGCTGGGAATGCAGGAGCCACACAGAGGGGACACAGATGCAGGCGTTTAACAGCCACTGCTGATGGCTCTCTGTGGTGGCACTGACCCCATCGGCTGTGAGATTCCCTGAGGGAGGTTACCCCGGGTAACTGTTGCATCCAGTCTCATCCAGGCCCAGCAGAGATTAAATTCCCCACTAAGCCCTTTTCCAAGAGGACAGAACGGGGCCATGTCCCTCCTGAGAGCCTCCAGATCTCTCTTCCTCTCCTGGAGGTGGACACAGGGGTGTGCTGAGAGGATGGAGTCCCATGCCCAGAAGCTCCAGCCCCAAAGAAGCCATCAGCCCCCACCATACACTGTCCTGGTCCAGCTGAGCGTGGCACAGCCACCCCATGGGGCATGGACACTGGTGTCACCACTGTTCCCCAAACACAGAGCCACTGCCACTGGCGTGCAGGAGCAGGTGCCATGTGCAGCTCCTGGCTGCAGCAGCCTGGGAAGAAGCTGCTGTATGACACAATAACCTGCTCCCACCACCGTGCCCTGCAGCCACTGGTCCAGGGTGTCATGCCCAGGGTGCAGGGCAGCAGTGCCCAGTCCCCTTTGAACCCACAGCCACCCTCCTGTATCCTAGACACACATCCTGTATTCCCAGACCCACTGTCCTGTGTCCCCAGGCACAGGGGCGAGGTGACCTCAGGAGATCTGGGGTGCAGCAGGAAGCCCGGAGGCTGCAGAGCATCCCTGGGTGAGGAGCACACATGGCTCTTGGACAACATCATCCCTTTCCTCCCTCACCCCTGCCCATCATCTGATGGGAAGGGCATGGAGGAGACCAGGAGGGGTGACACACGCCCAGGGCGTGGCTTTGTGGCCAGCTCTGTCCCTCCTCCCCTTGGGGCCACCCCCACCCACAGCAGGGACAGTGAGCACAGCCAGAGCCACCTCTCAGCACTGCTGGCACTAAATGAGGTTTTGTCACCCTGCTTGGTGGCACAGGCTGCAAGCAACTCTTCCCCAGCAGGCTCCAGAGTCCTGCTCAGAATCCCAACTGAGCTACCCTTAATGGGCTCCAATTTTAATTCGCTTTTATTGGAAAACACAGATGGTGACCCCTCTGTCTCCCTGGCCCGAACATATACAGGATAATAACATTTACAGGGAAAGATGTTATCTCCAAGCAGCCAACGCTGCAGCAGTGAAAGCCCCAGCGCCCTGCAGTGACACAGCTGTGCCCCACAGCCCTGCCCGGGCCACCCAGAGCCACAGGGAGGGGGGAAGCAGGGCCAGGGGCCAGTGAGGAAGAGTTGAAGAGCAGGATGAGTCCCTGGTGCAGCCAAGCCTCTCAGATTGACCTGGAAAACCTCTGTGTGAGCAGGTCTCTGCAGAGCAGCTTTGGGCGTCCCAGAGCAGAGCAGCCCAAAGCTGCTGCCAGCACTGCTGTCCCCCCACTCAGAGCCAGCCCCTGCCTGCAGCCCATCCAGCTGCTCCAAGTGTCCCTCACTCCAGGCACACCCTGCTAGAAGTGCATGTCAGAGCTCAGCATGGCTGTGGGGGGTGATGGCAGCACAGGGACAGACAGGGACAGGCAGGGACAGGCAGGGACAGGCAGGGACAGGCAGGGACAGGCAGTGCTGCCAGGCTACACCTGCACCAGAGATCCAGGATTAGGGAACCCCAGCAAACAGCGAATATCAAACACCTCTGGGCTTGTGCCACATTAACCCGGGCACCCAAACACCCGAGCCTGTGGATGCCCCTGCTCCTCTGGCACTGCTGGTGCCATGCAGAGCCAGGCCCCCCTGTGCATCCCCCACAAACACGAGCACAGGGTGAGCAAGGATGCTCTCCATCACACACCTCGGCTCTGTGGAGCTGCCTGACATTCCTCCTTCTGCCTGTCATTACTGACAAGCTGGAAAAGTGCTTCTGGTTGGCAGTTCCAAGCAGGAATGGCTTGGGAGGAGCTGCTGCCTTGTTTTTGTCAAGCATGGGGGGATCCTCTGGGCAGCTGGGGGCTTCAGCTCAGGCTCCTGACTGCAGGAAGCTTCTCCTCAGGACAGATGCAGGAAAGCCCAAAACTCCTTCAAGGAGCTTGGCTTCCTCCTAGTCCCTCCCAAGGCCAAAGCATCTCCCCACTGCCATCCTTTTCCATCTCCAGGGGTTTGCCAGGAATGCAAACCCTGCATCCCCTCCAACCCCACCATGCCAGATAAAGCCATGCAGCTGTAGGTGGTGGGGATTTTCAGTGAGAGGCAAATGTCTCCTTCCTTGTGAAAACCCCATCTTCAACACCTCAGCATGGAGAGGGCCTCCCTCCTGCCCCCTTACACCCTCATTCAACCCCAAAAGCAGTGGGTTAAACTGAGGGATGCTCTACTGATGGGAGCCCAGCTTGGGGCAAGGCATGTGCTGTGGTGGTCCTGCTTGGGCAAGGGATGTGCTGCATCCCTCCCTCCCTCCCTCCCATCTATCCATCCATCCATCCATCCATCCTTCCATCCATCCATCCACCAGCTGCATTCCACTGGGAAAAGCAGCCCCAGGGCAGGCAGGAGATGGGCTGTGGGACCACAAGGACAGAGAAGCCCCTCTGCCATCACCCACAGGGACTGCAGCAAGGAGCTGAAGGATCAGGGACCAACACAGGAGTGGGGAATGTCCACTCTGGGATGCATCCACAGCTCCTTGGCTCACTTAATATCCACAAATGCAAATTGTCAAATGCATTCCTGGACACTGTACCACCACTTCTGTTCCAGAACACTTCAGCATGGTCATTTTCCTAAACAAGCCTCGATTATTCCAGCTCTGTGTGGCCTATCAGTCAGAGAGGAGAAATTCCAGTTGTAGCTGAAGCAGCAGCCTGGACAAGCAGCAGCCTGGACAAGCAGCCTGGACAAGCAGCTTGTGAACCAGCTGTGAGGCTCTTGGAGCTGAGAACACAACGGGGTCCAGGCTGCCACTGGGATGGGCTCCTGGAGACCCCAAGGCTGGTGGAGCCTCATTTCCTTCACAAAATGATGGCTGTGAGCAAAGCTCACCCACGAGCAGAGGATGAGCTCTCGTGCAGGTACAGACAGCCCTGAGCCGGTTCCACGGCTGCGGGAAGGGATTTTTGCATGCATCAAAAAGAAACACGCCCGGAGGTAGAAAAAGGGCAATTTCCACAAGTTGAAAGGGATTATTAGCAAAAATTGATCGGGGGGGAAATGTAAACAAAAACAATGAAGAGTAATTACGGCTTATGGCGGCTTTGCCAAAATCTCATAAATCTGCGATCATAAAAGAAGGCGTCTTGAGTTCAAAATTATCTTGGCTTGGAATAAAAGGAAAAAATTGCAGTAAAAATAAACATATTGTATAAATTAAACCCAGGGGAAGTTGGCAGCAGCGAATTAGCAGCTCTAAGATGCAGACAGTTGCGAAAGGATGTATCAATGAAAAAACTGACTGCCAGGAGACAGAAAGGAGGGAAGGAAGAGAAATTTTAAATACACCAAAATCCAACACAACCAGAGCTGTGGGAAGGCGAGCCCACGGGGATGCTCGAGTGTGAAGGCAGCAAACACAGACACCCCAACCAAAAGAAGGGAAGGGTGAGCAGCCATGGCAGCTCCAGGGACCTGCAGCACCCAGGAGATGCCCAGAGACACAGACACACCTGAGCTGGCAGCACCCACTGCCCCAGGCAGCTGCTCACCCTGCCCCATCCTGGAGCAAGGGCTGTGAGGTTGTGGGGCCAGGACAGCAATTCTGGAGTTGTTTCCTGATGGCAGCATCAGCCCCAAGCCAAGCATTTGCTCTCCAGCAGCCACGTGGTGTGGTCAGCAGAGCCCTACAGACCCGCAGGGCAAGGACAGCCCAGGACCAAGAGCTCCCCTCTCCCCTTCCAACACCTTGTGCTGTGCACCAAGCAGGGACAGGGCACTCCCAGGATGGGGAATGATTTTGTAGCATCCCACAGGGCTGGTGGAAAGGAGCTTGTGGGTCTTGGTTCAAACCCATCTCACAGAACTGGGGCAGCCGGGGCTCTGGGAGAGCTGCAGGATGAAGCCCCAGTGCCTCAAGGACTTGCCACCAAGTGATGTGGACACACCCAGCTGCTCAGCAAACCCTTCCTGGACCAGGAGCATCCTAAAGCACCAAGTGCTGCCTGCAGAGAGGCCATGGTGGCTCTACAAGCAGAATCCATCCTGGTTCCCCAGGAATGTTCACCAGATCCTGGGAGGAGAAACAGCCCAGCAGCTCTGTCACCCAGACAACTCAGCTACAGGCAGGAGTCAAACCAGAGAGATGAGCAGGGCATTAGCCAGGGTACAGGACAGCAGAATGAGCATCAGGGAGGGTGGATCCAGTGCTGGGAGCTCTCCAGGCCAGAATCCAGGTGGTTCACACCCTCCAAGCTGCACTGGAACCTCCCTGCTCTGCATCTCAAATGCTTTGTGGAGGTGCAGAAATGGACCCCACACCCCAAACAAGCCTTGAGGATAAAGCAGCAGAGGTGTCAGATGTAGCCATGAGCCTGTGGCTCCTCTGCACCCCTCGGCATGGCTGGGGCCACCCCCAATAGCACAGACACAGGACAGCAAGGACAGGCCATCAGGAGATGACGTGGGGAGGACAGACCAGGGCCACTGTGCCAGGCCCCTCTCATTTCACTGCCTTTTCTCACTGCGGGTAAAAGCCCCATCTGTGCCAGGAGGAGAGATTGCTCCTCTCCAGAGGCTGCCAGGGGAACTGAGGCACAGAGCCCCTGGCACTGCCTGCCCTGGAACAGGCTGGGGGAGCCTGAGCCCAGAGCTCCCTGTCCCCTGCCACCACCAGCACAGGACACTGAAGTGACAGCACAGAGGTGACACTGCCTGTGCCAGAGACACACCCAGCACCTGCAGCTCCTGCTGCAACACGTCCTTGAGCCAGGCTGTGTCTGCACCCTCTCCCTGGCACCCCAAAGCCCCAGTGCTCTTTGCATGGATGCATCTTGGGGACCCTGGAAGGATTCTCCAGTTGCATCCCTGCTCCCTCCCCACTCTACCAAGAGAGAGCATCCCTGCATCTTGTGAGGCTGCAAAGGATTCACAGACAACCTCTAATATAACAGCTGTGTGGGATTTGCTGCCTGAGCATCACAAAAGTACCACACTTCCAAAATCTGCTTTACAGGGTGACCGAGGCATTACCTGACATCAGCCTTGACATGGGAAATCAGGTGAAAAGTGCTGTGCAGTGAATGCCCCATCCCCCAAATTCCCTACTCAGCATGAAGCAGCCTTTATAAATCAATGTCTGCAGGAGGAAAACACGTCAGGGAGCAGCAAGTTCATCCTCCCCTTGCTGCTGCACTCCCAGTGATCCCTGAACCCCACTAGTGTGATGGAAGGGATCTCTCCAGGGCTGATGCCCCATCCACTGTGACCTGTGGGGTGTGCTTGAGTACCCAGGGATGCACCCAAATCTCAGGGAGCAATAAAAGAAGAGTGTCGTTGTAGGACACAAAAGAAAGGTGAAAGATTTCAAATATTTCAGAAGGCAAAGAGCATAGAAAAAACTTTATTGTCTAATTCTTACTGCCTTTTTATAAGGTGTTCTGGTACAGACTTAGCATGATTGGTGAATAGGAATGACTCCTCTCTAATCCCATTGCTTAAACCAGAGAAACAGCAAAACACCACCTGGAGAAGATTGAGAAAGAATAGTTGTTTGCCAAGATTGTTTTGAGAAGAAGCTTTCTTGAGAAGTTTTCCTTTGAGAAGAAGCTAGCTGCTAGCTGCTAGCAGGCTAAAATCTCTCAGACCCAGAAATATCAAGCCCACAGAAGAAGACACTGCTCTTCTCCCATTTCCCAACACCACACTCAGTCCTCTGGCACCTCAGCACCCTCATCCTCTCCCGTGCTTCCAGGAGCCCCCGGGAGCATCCCTCAGGTCCTGCTGCTGTTGTACAAGGGTCTGAGCCAGCCATGGTGGCAGCAGGCTCCCTGCACTGCTGTCAGTGACACTGGAGCACGAGGATGCACAGGGAATTTGTGGCAGGAACATATGCAGCTTGGGCTGAGCAGCCACACCGATGTCCTCAAGACCAGGCAGAGCAGGAGGCTGCACTCAGCTCCCTGTGTGGGCATCACTGGCACCACAGCACATCCCAAAAACACTGATGAGCCACCAGTGCCAAGGAGAACCCAGAAGCTGCAGTGTCACCACAGCTCAGATGTGACCCTCTGGTTCCTGTCCCCAGGGTGCTGACAAGGTGAGCACAGCCTGGGGCTGCCAATATTGCAGTATCACGTGGAGGGTGAGACAGTAGAGATTTATTAATTCACCCCATCACAATCAGAAGCCAAACTATTTCCTAATTCCATTATAAGAGTTTCTTGGCCTATCAGCTTTTGCCACACAATGCTGTTGATGCCTCAAAGCCAATCATGTAAAATCACCCCCAGTGAGTCCTGCTAAAATGCACCTTTCATAGCTCTATTTCTCCAAAATATCTAGTCTTATTTGCAAGGCCATCCTTTAAAACTTGTTTCTAATTCCATTTCTCTCTCAACAATGCCCTATTCCATGGCATCTTTATAATCACCAGTGCTTGCAGGAAAGTGATCATTTATGTAATAATTTATATAATAATTTATATAAGGCACCTCTACAGGAGGTGCCTTTTGCCCTAACACACCCCAAATGCACAGCTCCCCAAACCCCACATGCTTGGCAGGCAGAGAAGAGGGTACCAGACAAACTCAGCTCTGCCAGGAGGGCTGATTTAATCAG
>VWYN01011937.1:12918-28623 GCA_013400075.1 Hippolais icterina
TCTGCTCCGCAGGTGGGCGCAGGTGGAAGGGACGGGACCGACGGGGAAGGGAAGGAAAGGAGGGAGAGAGAGAGGGGAGGGCGGGAGATGGAGGATCTGTGGGGCTGGGAGAAAGCGCCGCGGGGCTGAGGGGGCTGCTGCCCTCCCGGTGTCCGCCCCGGGGGCCGGGGTGCGCCGCGCCTCCGCCCGTGCGTGTGTGGGGTCCCCGCCATGTGTGTGGGCGTGGGGGGGTCTCCGCCCTGTGCGTGTGTGTGTGAGGGTGTATGTGCGCGTCCCGGCCGTGTGCGGGTCTCTATCGCTCGTGTATTTCCCCGTTCCCGCCAGCCCCTCTGCCCTGCCTGCCCTCAGCCTGGGCGCGGTGCCCGAGCGGGCGCTGGCGGTGGGGCCGTGCCGCGGAGCCGACCTGGGCTTTGTTCGCCCTCAGCGCGGCTGCCGAGCTTNGAACCCCAGCCCTGCCTGTGTAGCACCTCCAGCATCCAGGCTGGCTCTGCATTTGAGGGGGTGGAAGGGGCCGGGTGGCTCCCGGAGAGCCCTCGGAACCCGGTTGTCCAGACCCGATGGCCACGACTGAGCCCTGCGGAGAAAACGTGAGAGTATTTGAGGGTGGGAGGAAAGGACTTGGATTAGATGGGCCTAAACGCATTTGGTTTTCGTGATGAAAGAAAACAAAGGAGTAGATAGTCTCAAACAAAAAAAGCAATCAACCATACCCAGAACCCACACATACCAAATCAAACGTGCCTGGGCTGCTAAAAAGTAGGCAGATGTTTTTCATCTCAAATACTAGATGTTATTAGGTTCCTGTAATGAACTTGGCTGCCATATCAGTGTTTCCTAAACATATCTCTAAAATAAAAGTAAGTTTTCACTAGAGTTGACCCAAACTTATGTGAAACTATAAAAGGTGACAGAACACCTATGGAGGTTCAGGTTTGCAGTAAAATGTGTATCAGTTGTGTCAGGAGGTCAGGTTTTATTTCCTATTGAAATGTTAATGCCTGTGTTGAAGTCACTGCTGTTTTGGGAAATTACTCATGGGATCAAAATTCTATGTCTGTAATGGAATGGTGAACTCTGATCTCCTGAATGAAAGGGAATAGGTAGTTCTGCATTAAATGTGTTTCCTGAAGCAGAGTGAGAAACAAGGTAGATGCTGTGTAAGAAGTGTGAGTTACTAGTGTTTAGTTGACAAGGTTAGTCCTCACAATTTATATTGAAATGCTCCATGTAACAAAAACTGTGAAAAGAATTTGCTGTGAGTAGAATTATATGTACCACATTTGCACTGCTAGGTTATCAAAGGCTATGATTATAAAAAATTAGGAATAATTAAGATATGAGGAAATATGATGTGAAGTGTAAAATCCTGTTCAATTCATAACAGAATTTTACACTTAAGTTCTGCTGGAGGATACAGGTGTCTTCAGTCCTCAGTGTGAAATTGGATAACTTTGTATATAAATAAATATTCCTAATGAAAACACACATACCTCTTTCGTACAGTTATTTGAGTGACTGTACCCTAAAACATATATTTCACAGTCCTCTGAAGGAAATAATTGAATAATCTGTGTATCATAGGAGTTGATATGTCCTCTGAGCTAGCTTGTGTTTTTTCCCATCAGACTGAGTTACTGTTTCTGGGTCTATGCTGCGGATAGACATTACTTCCTTCACTGAAGGAACAGATGTCAGTAAGTTGTCCTTCTCCATATGGACCAAACTTAGAGGATGCTATTTTTTGTGCAGTTGAGTGAAAGCTGTTGTCAGTGAAGTATTGCCTAGGTGCTGAAGTTACTTGAATTTGTGGTGGTTGTGGTTTAATCCTAGTAAGAAACTAAGGACCACCTACACGGTCACTTGTTCCCCTTGTGTTGAGATGAGGGAGAGAATTGGAAGAGAAAAAGTGAGAAAACGTGTGGGTGGAGATGAAGACAGCTTAAAAGGGAAAACAAAATACCTGCATGCAAGCAAAGCAAAGGAAAGAATTCATTTGCCACTTCCCATGGGCAGGGAGATACTCAGCCATCCCCAGGAAAGCTGGACTCAGTCACACAGAAGGGTGAGGTGGCAAGAGAAACATTGTCACTCTGAACATCCCACTTCCTTCTTCACCCAGCTGTGTTCCGTGATCATGACATCATGTGGTGTGGCACTGTCTCCCTGGTTAAACAGTGTTGGGGAAATAGTCTCATTCCATTTGGTGCAAATTCAAATTTGTGTCGGGTTTTAGGTGACTAAGAATAACAATGGGTGCTGAACTTGTGATCCCGATTAAACAAATATGGTAATAATTTAGAGCTTTTAAACTTCTGAAAATGTGTAACATCAGAACACAATTTTTCAATAATTGAAATGTTAATGTAGTGAGATTATACCTATGCAAAGATAGATGTTAAAAAAAGACACTATATGCATAGTGACCCATTTAACCTTTGGAACACGGTTTTACAAAACAGTAATGCTATGCATATAAATGCCCCAACTGAGGATGAGATTGAGCGGAGTGTTAAGGTAAATAATTTGGAGTGAATTTCTTTAGTCTATAGTGATATCTTTTCTTGCTGCTCTCATAGTGGGTTTTGTATCCTTTTTTTTAATTATTTTTTTCAATGGTAATAGTTGGTAATTTTATACTCTGTTGGAATTCTGCAGTGTGTGATGCTTTATTAATAGAATTGTAAGCTTTTAAATAAAATCAAAGTTCTGATAAACTTTACAATAATCTGTGGTTATTGTCCTGCTATTAAATTTGCAAAAGTAATTCCAATATTGTGCATGCAGGAGTAGAACCTAATGCAGGCACGATAAGTCAGAATTTGGTGGTGAATATACTTCACCAAATAAGTATAATAAGGAACTTAAGCCTGTTCGTGTTTTTATGCATGCAATAGGATCTTGCAGAAGCTTAAATTATAAAGTGTGATTACCACAGGAGTTTAATGATCGTTCCTATCCCAGTCTTTTAATTGCTAAACCTGGTACACTTCATCTGTTGGCAGTAATTGTAACAAGATGCAGGGCTCAAGTTCTTCTAAAGTGTCCATTGATGTGAGAAGTTACCTGAAATTCAGGACTTGTTTCCTGGATCTTAGAGTTTTAAGTATGAAAATCTTTAACCAGAAATTACTTAATCAACTGTTAGTCAACTGCTGTGACATCGACCGTGACATTTGAATTAGTGATTTTGCCTTGGCTAATCTGTGTTTCCCAGATGATATTGTATGTGTTGAGAATGCTGCTGCAGAGATTATTATAGGTCGTCACTTTGGTCTCCTCTGACTGCCCCCCTGTGTTGCATCAAACTTCAGCTGCCTCTGTCTTCACTTCCAGTTGTTGCCTCTTCCACAGCCAAGCCCACTTAACAGACAGATGAAACCGCCCCTCCTGAATATCTGATTTACAAAAAAATACATGTGCTCATGTTTTTATATGAGCGCATGTATGCTTCCAGAAAGTAATCTTGAATATCTTTAAATCTGCCTCAGTATTGGAGCGTATTAAAACTCCTTCGCCACAGTGCCTGCAGAGATTTGTACAGACTAGGAAGCATACATGGTTTTGGGGCCAGTATTGTTTTGACATACTTTCACTTCCAATTTAATCAATTGTTACTTGCATACTTTCGTAAGCTTGTAATGACAGGGATCATTTTTGGTCTTGTTGCAACTTCTGGTCGATTTCTTGAAACTTTTAGATACTATGTGAAACATAAATTTTGAGAAATTTTCACAACTGTGGCTCACCGGCATGGAAGAATGTATGTGTCCCCACCCCCTCTCCTACAACAATTTAGTCACACTTTCTTTTGTTTATTTCTTTTTCCCCCTCCCTTTATAGGGAATTCCTTTTTTACTTCTTTGCTGCTTTCAGAGGATGGCTCAGAGAAAAGCCTCTTCAGCCAGTTGCCACGGGAGTAAGTGGCAGGGAGGTCACAGTTCTGTGTAAACCTGTTTCAGTAGCAGCTGCAATATAAGCAGCCCCTGTATCTAGCTGGTGCATTCCTTTACTCCAGTTGTAAATGTGTCTCAGTTGCTGAAAATTTTAACTTTTTGACTGGTTAGATCACATGACTTGAAACAGGAAAGTGTTTTGCCACCAGTTTGTCCTGGTACAGGGCAGGAGTGAGTGACAGGAAGGATGGCAGAAGAGCATTAGGAGGAAAACTTGTTCAGTTTGATCAGTATTTTCCCAAAGTAGGGAAATGTCTGTAAAACCTTGGCCTGGTGAGAGCTTAGGTGAGGAGTAACACTACATGGCTAAATCAGACAATCAGTCAAATGTCTAGATGTTACATCAAAAATTATTTTTGCATCCCATTTGAAGTTGTACCTGGAATTCATCTGGCTCCATGGTGAGCTAGTTCAGGGAGTTTAAAAGTTATAAAAAGCATAAAATTTTGTGAGGTCAGTTTTCTGCCTGTTCCTTTTCCTGATCTGACTCAATGAGTTCAAGTCTGAATTATAGAAAGGAGGTGACAGCTGGAACCTCAAATGCACATGGGTGTAATATATTATTGCTATTTATTTATTAATTTATTTAAATGTCACCCACTTATTGTGTCATGTGTTCAAAATGTGATAAAGAGGCAAGATTTTGAGCTTTATTGGTTTTACACTGGAGCCATTCACTGGTACAGTGATGTTCTTTAGCTGCTGTCAAGAAGCATCTGAGGTACTTGATAGTTGCAGGTTTTGTAGTTGCACTTGCTGCTACATTTTTTTAACAGATTTGGGGTTTTTATGCCCTACAGCTAAAGCCTATATGCTTAGTATGCTGAAAAATGATTAGTTGACAAGAACTATTTGGTGTGTTGGAGGGAAGGTTGAAGATTTGATGCATTCTTAACGGTTTGAACTTGTGCAAAATTAGTTTGCATAAGGAAGTTTCCTGTATTCACTTATCCTGCATCTTCAGTTCTTCATTTTAGATGTATTAACAGTATAAGCTACAAGGAGTATTTAATCTCAATTGTTTTAAGACATCTCAAAATTAACCTGTATATCTGTGTGTATATAAAAATATGTATATTTAAAGTCTCCCCAAATTTTTAAATTATTAGTTAACTTTGTGGCTGATTAGGGTGGATATTCTAAATATGTGAGCTTATTCTTTTCTGTACATGGTGGGAGTGGGGCAGGGAGGGAAACGAGCAGGCAGACAAGACATTTTTCTCTGTCACTGTGATGCTTCACCTTTATATTAAAAAAAAAAAAAACAAAAAAAAAAAAACCACCACAAACAAAAAAAACCCAAACAAACCAAAAACCCAACAAAACAGCAACAAGAAAAGCGTCCCAAATCAACTGTGTGCTACTGATTCAAATAGTTGTCAATTTTAATGCAAAACTTTCATGTGCTGGGAAAAAAGCATTGCTTGTTCAGTAGCTCGGAAGAGGCAAAGCCTCTTTACTCAAGTGAAAATAATATGGCTGCTCAGTTAAGTGTTGGATTGCAGTGAACTCCCTGATGCATTGACTGACAGATGTGCCCAATGCGTTCACACTGCCAGCGAGCTGCTTCATTCAGCTCCCTTTTAAATGCCATCAAATTGGCAGGAAAAAGATCGAATCATGTGGCTTGATTGCTTAGTGACTGTGTAAGCCTCCAATATCCGTCCGCAATGGGAAAGTGACTTGCAGAGCTAAAGGCAAAACAACCTGTGCAGTTGGTGTAGGCTTGATAGAGGAGGGGCAGGATTTTGTGTAAGTCATGCCAGGATTTCAGCTTTGATCTTTTTCTGTGTTCACTGAGCACAGTGGTTGTAGTGGTTGGCCTTCCTTTCATTTTACACTTCTCAGTACTGTTTCTGGATGGTTCCTTAAAGGCTCTGAAATGCAGTCTGAAGGTACAGTGTCACATTACACCTGCCCCCATTACAGATATGATGTGGTTACATCTGATGTGTAGCTTCGTGTCTGCTGTGGTTGTTGCCGCTTCCAGCGGTGGCATTGGATTCCTTCTCCCGTCCCTTGTGCCAGAGCAGCCTCGTGCAGCTGCTGCCAAAGTCCATCCAACTGATACCACAGAAAACTTGGAACTCATTGTGATCTTCTGTAGATACTGGGCTAAACACTACTGCTCTGCTTAAAACTGATCTTAATCCCAGTTTGTGTTACACTATCCCCTCCCCCTTTCGGTTGCCTCCCGAAAGCTTATCCTTCCCTTCAGTAAGGAGATCTGAATGCCCCCTCTCTCCACTTGATAAGCACGTCCCTCTCAGGAAGGTCATCAGCCAGCAGTTGCTAGGATACGGGCTGGTAGCTTTGGGTTTAGCAACCCAAAAGCTCCAAGAATGTGCTGAACAAGTAAGGAGCACAAGGACACTTTTAAAAGGAAAGAGATGTTGGAGAGAATGTGAAGGCAAAGGGTGTGTTGAGGAAAAAACGGAAGTTGTGGATAAATAAAAAAAAAGATAATTAAAGTTTCAGCCAGTGATTTTTACATTTTTGTAGTTGCATAACTGTTTCAGCTCATCTCAGTGAATTGTGGTGGGGAGTGAAATCAAGTTCATGCTATGTATTTGCAGAGTTGGGGTAGTTTGTTTATATGAGCCTTAAAGTTAAGAATTTTTTTATTAGATTGGGAGGGTCTGTAACTTGTAGCTTAATTGTGCCTTTAAATGGGGCACTGTTTAAAGTATCTTTTCAACGGGAGCAGGGGTATGCTACACTACATGAATTAGAGCTATTTATTAATTTAATGCTGTGTGAAGACATCCAGACTGAAAGAGGTTTTTTTAGTGTCTTTGAAGTAGTGTGTATAGTCAGTTTCATGTCTTTTTTTTTTTTGTTGTTGTTTTTTTTTTTTTACTCTTGTGATTTGACAGAGTATTTGTGGATTCAAGTAAAGGTGCCTCAGAAAAGTGATGCTTCTCCTCCACCCTGCTCAGAAGAAGTAAAATTTGGAAATACAACCCCACTGTTTTGTGGCAGAAATTTCCCAGGTGTATTCTTATATGTAGGGGGATTTTTTGGACAGCCCTGCTGTTTAGTCAGCCTTCTTGTTGTAGCTTATGGCAAAAACTTATTTATGCATATAAGACTTTTATCTGCACCATCTGTGGAGAAAGTGTTCTGAAAACTGGGAGTTTGGTCACTCGGCCAATTTGAGCTATTGGTGAGGTAGCTGAGATGAAATAAGCAAGAGAGTGTTTTAAAATCATGTCCCTAGTAACATTAAGTGTATAAAACTCTAACTCTTTTCTACAAAAATTGCTGTGTGGATTTAGTTTCCTGAACTGTTTCTATATTTCGTCGGGGACTAAATGATCTAGGAAGAGACACTGTGTGGAGTCAAGTTTCTCCTAGGTGAGTGCTTTTATTCCTGGGCCATCTTTACTTTCTCGGGCTCCATAAACCGTATCTTTTCTGCACAGTAGGAGAGTTTCACTAAGATCCGTGATCAGTTTAGAGAGCACTGACCTGGGAGGTCTGAAATGCAGATGTGACCATCTTTTGTCTTAATTTTACTGCCTTTGAGGATTAACCAGTGTTCTGCCTAGTGGACTTAGACTAGTGTAGAAAGGCAAGTTTTTATCTTCTCTCTAACCTTTTTGCATTGGACCTTTTTGAGGTTTAAGTAGAGTATTTGGTGCATTAATGTCACTAGCCCTGGAAATGTTAGGTTAAGTAGACTTGATCCTTTTGCTAAAATATTTTTGGGTGTTTTTACCACTACTTGAACTGTGAACTGTGCTTATCTCTGAAATTTGTATCACTGCATTGTATGATAACAACACTTAGGGTGTGAAGTATAGAAAAAATGTGGTCTGTGGAGCACGTTAAACAGTAACTGTTTAACACTTGATGTTAGCAGGACAGTACTTTCTTTGTCATGAAAAGCTTTGTGATTTGCCTTTATCAGCATGGGATTATCCTTAAAACTGAATTCTTTGTGGAGTTCTAAAATTAGAATGTACTAAAACCAAACCTCTTTAGATACATGGATTTAGGTGCAGTAATGCTGTTTGACTTTTTCTTCTCTTATTTTATTTACTGCTGCATTGTTACCTAGCTTTCGTTAGTTTCTGATCAATTGCTTGCTTGTTCCTGTCCTTCATCTCTTGTTTGTTTTACCTCCATTGAGGTTACTGTGAAGCCTGAGTATTCTTTGATATTTAGATACCTGGCTAAATTAATAGGACATATATTAAACTAATATGTGTTTTGGAATCTGTCATGAAACATTTTTGAGTTTCATTCTTACATCAAAAATCCCCAAGTCTATTGAACTTACTTTCTAAAGGGAAGATTGTGATTTTTTTTTTCTTTTAATCCTTCTGTTAAACTTCCTTTTTATTGACATTGTTGCTTTAATATTTACTAAGTTGAAGGATACTGTTTAGGGACTCTTCTTTGTGTTGCAGAGTTTATGACACACGAAGAGTTAGATTCAGCAAAGCTTCATAGTGTTTTGGCACAAGCTTCTGAAAACTGTAACTATGCTAGGTCTTTTTGCTCTTGGAGGTAAAATGTAGAAACTGAAAATCCGAAGCTGGGATTTGGATCTGAAGCTGGGCCTTTCATTTTTAAGGTGGTTTTTTTTTTTTTTTAACCTTTTTTAGAGGGATCTCACTGATAAATTTAGGATGTGGTTTTGTTTTTCACTTGTAATAAACTATGGCAAAACAGCATAACTGCAGCTTTGTGGCCATCTCAGCTGTGCTGATGTGACTCAGCTTCTGGGTGCTGCAAAAACCACTAAAATAAGTAAAGCCAGATATTTGTTTCCCTTTTTTCCTTTGTGAAGGCAGCTTTTAATCCAGTTACTTAATCAGTAGGACCCTGCCTTGCAGGCCTTACCTTTGGCTGCTGAGGATGCTGATGTTTGGTATTGTGAGGAGGCAGGAGATTATTGTGGGACAGATTTCAGCCTTGGAGACTCGTGGCTATGTTAGATTGCTCCAGTAAACACAGTCTCCTCAGCCAGGCGCTCCTCCGTGTTTACCTTCCTCCCTGCATACTCCCTGCTTGCTAAGGGTGTAAACTTGGCTCACTCCCTCCTACAGGGCCCGAGTTCAGAAGTGCAGGTTAGAACGAAATAAGGTGTTGTAGAACTTCTGTCCAAGTAATGGTGGGAAAGGTGAGAGTTGGGCAACTAGTTCTGTAAAGTCATTACAGCTAGCTGAGAAAAGTAGGAGATAAACTGTCGAGAAGAGGCATATACAGAAGTAAAAGGGGGATGTTGGGGAGGTAGTTTTTGAGACTGAAATCTGCCCGTTGAAAAGATTTGATCACAGGTACATTTCTAATCTGCATTTGAAAGAAAAGTCTAAACTCAAATGTCTCTTAAGTGCATTTTATAGCTTGTGGCTCTCAAAGCACTAATGTGCATTTCCGGTTGTGGTCATTACTTGCTACTTAAGGACACATTCTGTGCAAAAAAGCATTTATGTGTTTAGAGCCTCTGCTTGTTTGCAGTGAGGTATTTGCAAACAAGACTGGTTTTGGAAAGCCTGGTAGTAAAGTACTCTGAAGATGCAGTTG
This sequence comes from Hippolais icterina, assembly GCA_013400075.1. Taxonomy (NCBI): domain Eukaryota; kingdom Metazoa; phylum Chordata; class Aves; order Passeriformes; family Sylviidae; genus Hippolais; species Hippolais icterina. The sequence continues at coordinate 22,407 of VWYN01011937.1, forward strand.
CAGGTGGATCACACCAAGTACAGCAGCATCTCTGAACCCAACTCTTACTCTATGTAGAAACTGTCCTGTTCCTCATCTAGGGAGGGACTGTGTCTGCCGGGTTACATAACCCCTGTGTGGCACAGCCCTATCTGCCAGAAACGTTCATGCCAAATTCAGATGCACACTTATATTTGTGTAAGCCAGCAGTGCAGAATTTCAATGTGTCCCGATTAAATAAGAAAATATTAAATGCATAAGTAATTAATCTAATACTTTGCTTTCTGTTATTTATTAGTATATATCAGAGCTCTGCTTATGTCTGTGTTGGAATGAGGAAAGCTTTGCTCTATTTTAATTTTTTGTCTGCTTTCTATTTTGAAGATTCTTTTATACTAGAAAACAGCTTCTATCAGATTCCATAAAATATTTAATTTTTCCTTGATTATTCCTAATAATATAGTTTGCTAAACTGTGTTCTGCTTGAGTGATACTTAAAGGTAAGTTCAGATATCCAGAAGGAAAGAGTTTTTCTAAAGATTGTCTACAGGTTTGCACCCCTTCAGAAATCATATGAAAAACTTGTTCAGTCATACAGATATAGTTTGCAATGCTCTTTAGGGTCAGTCCCCAGAAAAAGAGTATTTTATTCCACCTTAAGAAACTTAAATCTTAATGTTCAGAATCCAAATAGTGTATTGACCTCTTACTTCTTCTAATACAAATTTTTATAAGGGATAATACTTATTATTCTTCATCAAGGGAAGGGTGCTTGTCTCTTCTCATCCAGTCACAAATATTCATTCTTTTGTTTGCCACAGCTGAATATGGCACACTTGCAAAATATTTTGAAAACAATATACAGTAATTTGGATCAGGTGCACTTCAAAGTTGACTTTCAGGGGTTTTCTTGAGAGCTTGTTGGGTGCTTCTGATTCTACACTTTGCAGTGATTTATTTGCTGCAGTTAGAAATTAGATATTTTAATGCTAAGTATATTTGAATAAGTGGGATAAATGCCTTGAGTCACTTATCTGTGTCTCATCAGAAAAGGTGTCTGAAAAGGGTCTGAAATTTTATCTATTAAACCATGCTAACCAAAACAAATACAAACCTTCCTTCAGCTTGTGATAAAATGTCTGCCTATCATGTACTAGCAGTTGGATACCACAGTGGATCCACTCATGTTTTGAGGACTGTACTAGGGGAATGAAATAAATAGAATCTCCCTGATTTGAGTGGAAATTGAAGGGGTAAATCTTAGGAAAAAATGGAGAAAATGTCATTTTGTCACTGTGTGTTTTGGCTTCATGTAGATCTTTAATGCAGTTGCAGAATTGTTTGTGTTGGATGTGACCTCAGTCACGTCCAACCTTCTGCTCCAAACAGCATCAACACTAAGTACTTTGGTCTTCTCTGTATCAGTTATCACCTGTCCTATTTTTCTCTCTGATTCTTTACTGCTCATGTAATAGTAGAAGGTTTTCATGTGGCACTGGAGTCCCATGCTGCTTTCAGCTTTGGTTGTGTTTTGACTTCCCTGGCAGGGGTACTGCATGCCTGGGCAATATTTGTGTATTCTTCCCCTGGTAGGCTGTTCTTGCTTCTTCCTCCTTAGGCCAAGCTGCTGATTGATCTGTTTATTTTGCTCGGTTGTGGGATGTACTCCTCGTGTGGTTAGCAATTGTCCTTAAATACCCCCCATCCCCCAGTTTTCTTGAGCTCTTTTGCTTTTTAAACTGCTGTTTAGAACAGAACTCCAGCTAGTGGGTAAGTCAGTCTGCCCATATGAAGTGCAGGGTCTATGCTGGATTTGCCTTCCTTCTCTCAGGATTTTAAAATTCACTATTTCATGGTCAAGGCTGCTGTTGATCCTATCCCCTGCAAGGTCTTAGGATTTTTCCTTGAAAGCAATTTCAGTAAAGTATCAAGTAGGGATTGACTCACTTAGTGCTTTTTTTCCCTGAAATCTTTCAGAAACCTCTTCGATTTTGTCTCCTGCTATGTTACCCTTCTAGTATATGTCGCAGAGGTGAAATAGTAACCAGTCTCTGTCATTTTTAGAAACTTTCTGGAACTGCTGAAATAGTCTTCATCAGTTTTCTTACCCCAATCAGGTGATTTTTAACAACTTTGACTGTGATGTTGTCTGTAGGGTCCTTTCCTTTAATCCTGACCCACAAGCTCTTAGCTAGGCTGCTGTCTGTCCTGTAGAACAGCTTTTTGTGTTCCGGCTTCTCCTGCAGGTAGAGGGCAGGTCACCTGCTGTTCTGCACTTTCTGGCTTTGTTAAAAAGCTTGTGTCCATTTGTGACAAAGTGCCAGTCATGCGAGCTGTCCTACACGCCTCAGTCTGGTGTCAGTTCTGTGTACAGGTGCTGTAGGTAGCTTCCCTTTTAATGTGCTTTAACCTCACCAGGGTCTCTCTTCCTTCAGCCAGCCTGGCCCAAGTACTTCCCATGGCTCAGTCTCTATTCCCTCCCTGACTGCAAAGTTCAATTAACCTTCCCTGGGAGATCTCTCATTTACAGTGCTCGTCACCAGCTCTGATGAGGTTGTTCGTAACCCGCTTTTTCGAGTGGATCCCACCCCTAACTTGGCAGCCCTTGTTTCTCAGGGATACTTGTGGCTATAAAAGTTAAAGTACTCCTTTTCAGCACCAATCCTGTAGTGAGTTCTTAACTTGAAGGATGTGTCTCTACAAGCCTTTTCCCTCTCACAGGAAAAGAGCAAGGAGAGTAAGCATCACCTGGAATCTCATATCCTCCTTTGCCCCTGGAGTTTTCTTGTCACGCTTGATTTACTCCAGGTCTCTGTTAACAGCAGGTAATAATTAAATGGGGAAAAAAAACCCAAAAAAGAAAAGAAAAAGGCACTAGTGGTGATGATAATAAGGGTCGGAGGACCCTTCACAACCTCTGACATGTTGAATCTGGCCAAGCCTCCTTTCCCAGCATATCTGGCAGCAGGTGTGTGTCTTTCCTGCAGAAGAGAATCTCCACCTAGTATTACCTGCCCCTCCCTTGTGTTGCTAATGCTCAGTCCAAGCCCAGCTAGCTCTGACATGTACCTTAATTGAGATGCTTGCTGCTTCTGCATGCTGATGTTGACCAAAAAAAAAAAAAAAGTGGAAAAAAGCTTTGTATTTGCAGCCTTAGTGTACAAAAAAGACCTTGGAACACTAGTATAATAAAAAAGAGGTGTTGGGAGATGTGCAGTAAGAAAGGAATTGAGATTTATGGAAAAGCTGGTAATTAGAAAGCTCAGACTAATGTTTGAGGACCTCTCTTAGCAGCTAGTGTGTGATGGATGCTTCACGTGCAGGAATGATTGTTGGGTGTTAGGATTGTGTGCTTTAGCTTTCATTGATATGTTTGCTTGCAGTCATTGTGCATGAAAATACTACTTGGACTTCAGAAGTATCAAAAATCGAAGCTTTAAAGAGATTTTTATGACAATCTTCTATTTTGGGCAAGGCTCTTCAGGCTGTTGGGTTCTACTTTTATTTGGCACATGGTTACTATGTTGATTTATATGTTTGGATCAGAGAAATGAGTGCTATAGTAGAAACTGAAATGTTTGCTATTTCTGGCTTTTAAAGCACTTGGACCAAGTTGCCAGGCAGTGATAGGTGGGATGACTGGAGTTTAGTTTCCTAGGAGTGTCTTTGAAACGTAGTACTTCCAGCTTTTAACACAATTTTTCTTCCCAGTTGCCACTTGGAGTGTTCTGCCATGAAACTGTGTCATGTCCACTTTAAAATTATACTCACTTGAGTTGTCTGGCAATAAAGAGGGAAGAGATAGTTAAAGAATCTAATACTTCTTAGCTATGTCAGTACAAATGAATACTTGGGGGACTTCTGGTTGTACTTGCCTGTTATTTCTGCTTTTATATTTGTTTGAAATTGTCAAAGAGATGAACAAATAACAGCTGAAGAGGGAGAGAAATAAAACACTGATCGTACAAGTCTCATTTGTTTAGAAAAGTAGTCGAAAAAATCAACATATGGATACTCATCTGTCCAGTTTGTTTTGGCCATGTTGTGTTTCAGCAGGTATCTGAAAATAGAGGAGTTGATACTTTTTAGTGGTAGAGATGTGTCATAATGTCCTTAGAATATGAATTCTATTACTCAGTATCTGCTGTGAAAAAGAAGAGTGTTGCTCTTACATGAATTATTGTCCCGTTAGTGAAATTCTCGGCAGGTTGTCTTGTGAGGAGGGGGAAGCAAATGTGTGTGCTGTGGTCCTTTGTTGTGGAACTTCAGATGACAAAGTGACTGTGACTGGAGATGCTGCCACAGAGTAGCAGCTCTGCTTCAGTGATTTAGCAGAAAAGCTTTTAATTTCCCAGGTTACAGATTTGAGACTTTTAAGGAAGTAACATTATAGTATTTCATTATCAGTCACTTAAACTGTACTTGAGTTCACATCCTTTTTCGTTAATATGGTAACATTGAAGATGCAGAAGTGCAATTTGGAGATGAACTTGAGAATATTGTATTACAGTTCCCTAATCTGTAAGGCCATGGGGGAAAGGGAAACAGAAGAATATAGAAGTCGCTGAAAAAACAGTTCAGGAATTTACATTAATAATGTTAATGCTACTGTGTGTTATGGAAACATGGATATTCTTTAAAACTACCTATAAACAGAAGTAGTAGTAGTAGTAGTAGTGTTGTCTTTGCTTATTCAGAGGTTTAGAATGGCTAGTTTGGGAATCTGAAAAGATCTTTTAGGAGGGGATAGGGCTGTGACAAGTCAACCGGTATTCATGGAGACCACTATCATTTAGGGAACAGTATTAATTCAACCTAGTAGCAGAGAATTAATTGTTCAGATCTGTTTAATGTGGTCAAAAAAAGAGGTGGTACAAACCTGTTAGGGTTGTCTTTGAAAAGATATACACTGTTGGTAACAGACATTGCCCATAAACCTCCTTCCTACCTCAAGTTGATGTGGGGTTTTTTGGTCAATGTTTTTTGTTTGTTTGTTTTCTTCTCCCTTATTCCAGGCTGAAGGCAATGTCATGAAAAGTAATACCATGAATGGTAGGAAACATAATAATCCTACCTAGTTTGTTAGTAATCAACTATTGTGAAGACCTTTTCTAGCAGACTGTAGTCTGGAATTTAGTATGTCAAGTGATTCCTCTTTCTAAAGCATTTTTTAAAATAGCTGTTAAAGATCCCATTGTTTTGTCATCAGAAACAGAATGCAAAGACTTGCTAGAGAGCAAAATTTTAATAAAGCAGAAGAGTATCTGTTGGGTCCCTTCCAACTCACCATATTCAATGACCTACTGCAGGAAGCTCCTCTACTATATGGAAAAGTGCAAGTTAGGACATAAAAGCATTGTGTAAAATGATTTAAAACTTTTTCATCTGAGGCTGTAACTTTACATCTGTAAAAGACACAAAGCCATCTGTCTTCCTCACGCTGTCCACTCTCCTGGTGGCCTTGCAGCTCTCGTGGCTGTGGTCACATCTGTGTGTCTAACAACCTGCACACATAAAATGACTGAAAATCTGAGCTTGATTTTCAGCAAGATGGACAAAACAGTGGATGTAACAGTGCCTAACCTGTTTCCATCATGAGCAAAGGGTATGCTTTCCACATCCTGAGTGTGATGTGCAAGCCTATACACTTGATATAAGGGAAGCCTCTGTTTGTGGTAAAATAGGGGGAACCTTGCTTCAGGCCTTTTGAGTAGCTCTTTATGTGTCACTATATGGACTCTTTTTCAGGGTTGAATTGAAGAAAATTTGTTGTTTGAAAGCATGTTTGCCTAGAGGCATGCAGATAAGGATTGCACAGCCTTTTTAGAGGAGTTAAGACAAGCAGAAAAGACAAACAAATGCAAAAAACTCATTGAGATTTTTTGAAAAGATTAATTTGTCCTCTATCTCCCTGTAGATAGAGGAGCCCTTATAACTCAAGGCAGAGTAACTTACTTCCAACCCAGGGCTTCTCAAGAATTCTGTCTATCCTGGCAGACTTCATTGCTGTTCCATACTTTCATTTTACATTGCTGTTTAATACTTTCAAGTCAAAGTCACTTACTTCCAAGCCAGGACTCTCAAGAATTCTGTCTGTCCTGGCAGACTTCATTACTGTTCCATGCTTTCATTTTACAGTGACGAAGTAATTGGTAAGGTGATTATATAGTGACTTGAAAACCTGCTGCTGAAAATGTTTAGCTCAGATTTGTGTGGGATGTGAATTGTGGAAAAAAAA
>VWYN01011937.1:28657-94348 GCA_013400075.1 Hippolais icterina
AAAAAAAAAAAAGGCTTGAAAGATATAGCTGCCTGTTGGATGTAATTCTAAATGAGCAGCACGGGACTTTGCACTGTGTTGGGTGACAGGGTCTGCAAGTCTGACCAATGGCATGATTTCTATACAGGAAAAGTATGAGCACTTAGAGTGAACAGCTGTGTGTGACTTATTTTCAAAACATAAAAATATATTTTTATAGGTCTGACAAGAAGCCTAACTATAACTTCAGTTGACCAGTCAATGTTTGAAAAGGCACAAGGAGAGAAAGTTACATTGCCGTGTACCTTTGAACTCTCAGAAGAAGATGAAGGCCCCCTAGATATTGAGTGGGTATTGATACCAGCAGACAATCAAAAGAGGGAACTAATAGTAAGTAGAGACTTCTTTATGCACATTGTTAATTCAATTGTTTGAGTAGGTCAATGTATGAGTTCTGTTACTGACTTTTTAAACTTCCACCTTTTCAGGTTGGGATGCTTGTGATCTTAAATTGCTTTGAAGCACCAGTCACATGAAATCTAGTGGAAGTTTTGAAATACCAGATTAAGGATGAAATGTCAAGACATTTTTCACTATAAACTTGCCTTCTAATGAAGAATTCCCGAATTAAATACACTTCAGTTCCAAAAAGCAAACTTTGCTTTTGTACCTGCATTTTCCTCCTTATTAAAAACATATTCATGAGGACTTTATTTTAAATATATAGCTCTTTTAGTTATTAACATTTTCCTGCCTTTGAAAGCCTTGTAAGAAGATTCATATTAGTAGACAGGTTTTGCAGAATTAAATTGGAGCAATTCTAAACAGTTTACTTTCAGTCAGAAGTCAATGCTGACATATTGGTACTTGTTTGGGTGTTTGGTTGGAGTATTCACTATAATGCTGAGTGTGGTGATATTTCAAAGATGGATATATTTAACTGTTTTATTACTGGGATTAAGGCTATAGAAAGAAACTTGAGAATTCAAAGAGACTAAATTATTTTAATTGTTTACACACTAAATGGATTTCTGAATCATATTTCTTTTTTTTTTTATAGATAATTATGTATTCTGTAGACAGGGTTTATGATCAATATTATGCTGCTACGACTAGGCGAATGCAGTTTACTAATCTTGATCCCAAATCTGGTGATGGTTCATTGGATATCCTGAATTTAAAGGCAGCAGACACTGGCACATATCAGTGCAAAGTGAAGAAGGCTCCTGGAGTTCAAAGCCAAAAAATACAGTTGACTGTACTTGGTAAGATAATTTCTTTTCTTAAATTTTCAGTGATGTTTTTTATGTGCTTATTTCACCCTATTTTTGGTGTCTGAAGCGAAAGCTGGGCAGTGTTGTACTGAATATGTAGTGATTATGGTCATTATCGAGGCCTTGGGAGGGATGGGCATAATTCTGTTCTGGGAAATGAAGGAATGATATTTAAAATAACAAGCATTTTTAGAAGCTCTGCACCTGACTTGTATTTCATAGAAAAATCTTTCTGTGCGTTAAAATGATCTCTGTGGCAGAAACTTTATCTTTCACAAAATGGACTGGCTACTAGAATACAACTAGTAAACATTTTGATTGTGACTGTTATTAATTCAGTGATGTTTTGTTTATCAGTAAAGCCAGCACGGACTAAATGTTCCATTGAAGGATCACAGGAGATTGGAAAAGATGTTACCTTGAAATGTGTGTCTCAAGAAGGATCCCCACTTTTGTCTTATGACTGGAGGAGAGTATCTGGCACACAGCATCTTCCTGCCACTTCCGTGCTGAGTACTGTCAAACTTAATTTATTACTCTGAAATGCTTAAAAAGATTGCAATAGTATTTTTGACTTATCCTGACTTGTAAGCAGCTAGGTTAGTATAACTGTAGAGGAGTCAAGATTAAATGTCACTTCTGCCCGCTAACAAAACTGACTTTGAAACAAGCTGGAGTTGATTCTGGTTTTTTACAGCAATATCAGTGCTGGACAAGAATGGGTGGGAAATTGTGCAAGAGTGACTTGTAACTCACTAAAGCTGTGTTAGTTTTGTGAATGTAGTTTTGGGAATGCTGAGTGTGTTTTGAAGAATCTAGACACTACCTAACTTGTTCGGCAGATAGAGCAAGTCAGATGCTGTGGAATACATTTCTAATGGGGTAAGACTTTAACAAACAATAGCATTTTACAGCATGATGTTTTTCAAATAGCATTTTTAATTTAGGTTTTCATGTATATGCTGGTTTAATAATTCTATGATGTTAAACATGGAATTATATTTAGGAAAATGGTAAACCTCTACCTTCTATTGTTTGTAGATAAAAATACAGGGGAACTTCTTCTGAAAAATGCCTCTCGAGAGTATTCTGGTAGATACAACTGTGTGGCCTCAAACAGAGTTGGCACGGATGAATGTTCTGTTGAGCTGAATGTCACCCCTCGTAAGTGTTTGCTGTGTAATAGTCACACAGTGCTCTTGTGTTAAAACTGAACAATCTTTTTCTCTAAACTCCTAAAAGGTTAAAAACCCCAACGCTGGTATGTAACTTGTGGGTGCCACTTCTAGTCTTACTGTTTTAAATGCATGTGATTGAGCACTCCCTCTCTTATTCAGTGATGTATTATTGACCTGCCTCATGTGAAACACACTGGGCTTAATGTTAAAAGAAAGGTCTTTTAACTTTGACATTTAACAAAGAGTATTGTTATTTGTCTATTCTAGCCGTAAATACAGCTGCTATTATTGTTGGAGCTATTATAGGAACTCTGCTGGGTCTCTCTGTACTGTGTTCTATCATCTTCTGTTTCTGTAAGAAGCACAGAGAGAAGAAATACGAGAAAGAAGTGCATCATGATATCAGGTAACAATGTGTCTGAGAGGTATTATTGGAAGATTAACTTTTAAATGTGTATTTCTGCAAATAAGTTACTTAACAGTTGAGATTTCTGTCTTAATCTGGAAAGCTTATTATAACACACTAATGGCTTGTCAGAGAACTTTTTGTGATTTGTCTAATTTCAGCAAACATTTTAGTGGCTATGGATATTGAGGGTTTGGAGGGGGTTGTTACTTTAAAGGAAGAGATAAGGATATTTTTGACTACTGCATTAGAATAGAAAAAAACCTAACAGAATATTTGTTTTAAAGGAATGGTGACTGAACTGATTTTTTTGTTGTTGTTTTTTATTAATTTCAGAGAAGATGTTCCACCTCCAAAAAGTCGCAGTTCTACAGCTCGCAGCTACATCGGCAGCAATCGTTCTTCCCTGGGCTCAATGTCTCCCTCCAACATGGAAGCATATACCAAAACTCCATATAGCCAAGTCCCAAGTGAAGACTTTGAGCGTGCTCCTGCTCAAAACCCAGCCTTTGCACCTTCAAAGGTAGCTGCACCTAATTTGAGTAGAATGGGAGCTGTTCCTGTGATGATTCCAGCACAAAGCAAAGATGGGTCGATAGTATAAAATACTATTAATTTAAAAGCTGTTTTTTAAAGTGTTCATTGTAAGTATTAGAGAAAACTACTGTGTTCCATCCCTCATTTAAACACTGGCATGAAATTTTCCTTGAAGAAAATATACAGGTTAGTTTTAAAAGCCACCAATTCTCATATTTAATTTTAAACTTATTTGCATATGACAGTTGAACTATTTGCTAAAAGCATTGATGTTCACAAATAAATATCAGACACTGAAGGTATTTAGACCTCTGGTAGGTTGCTGAGGAGGCTCTGACACTGTTAGCTAATGTACAGTTCTGAATGTGTAACAGTGAGACACAGGTGAGAAGTAACAAAAGCATTTCATGTGTAGACCATGAAGTTTCTCAGAGTTCCTGAGACTTTATTCTCAGTTGTGGAATAACAGAAATATTTTAACTTGGCCACTGTCTGGTATAGTTGCAGGGGACTGAAATACCAGGGATTACTCTGAATTCTGTTCAAATTGAGTATTTATGTGGTTCTTTAACCTGGTGATGTTTGTTTGGAGTACTTGAGCTCTTATTGCAAGGGCAAACAGTTATTTAATTGGTTCAATTAATTTAATTAATCTGTTATGAATTTAAAATGGCAGCAAGTGGAAGTGTGAGAGGAAACCTTGCAAGTTCTTTAAAACACATTTTGTTCTACAATAACTAGTTCTGGTCCTGTTAGATAACTTAATACTTATGTTATCTGCTGCAAAAGGTCCTATCAGGTTGTTAGTAGAGGTATCTAAGCTCTAAAATCTACAGACCAACTGTTACTGTCACAGTAAGAATGAATTAATGTGTCTTTATACATTTATAAATGTATCTTTTTAGTTAGTTGTACCTTGCATTTTCCAATACCTGGTTAGATACTAAGGCAGTGCTCTTAGGTTTTTTCCCAAAGCACTTTCCTAGAAGCTCCATGGGAATTTGATGAAACCTGTTAAGTAACTGGTATCTGATGGCTGTCCTCTTGCTCTAACCACTGTGGGAACAACTTTTCTCATATGCACCTAAGCAGCAGTCAGTCCTTGTTCAAGATGCTAATGTCTGGTTGCATGAATTTTGAGGAATTCAAAGCTCATTTTTTCTTGCCTCTTTAACAGCCCTAAATATTCTGAGCCAATGTTCAGACTGTGGAGAGCAAGAGTTTCATGTAGCTGAGAGGAAATAATCACCCAGAATTGTTGATACAAATCTCATGTTGCAAGATTGAAAACTTTTCTTCTCAATTTTGCAAACTTAAAGCAATACAGGAGAAGCACAACAATTCCTTGTCTTACTTACATATTCCTTTATGTATTTAAAGACTTCTGGTAGCTTCTGATGACTGTTATATACCTGAAAAAGCTCAATTTAAAACTCAGTACTTTGAATCTGAATTCTTCCTTCCTTCCTGTTTTCTACCTTCTTTATCTTGTGCTGGGGAGCAGGTGAGGGACAGTTCTTTTAGCTTACTCTAGCTAGAGTTATTAAACTGCAAGGTATTTTGGAGAGCTGTAAGTGCATTATAGTATGTGCATTGATGTTGATGAAGGAAATATCTGAATAGCCTGTTGAAAGATGTTGGGATTATTTGTGTGTAGCAACAGTGAGAGAAAACAACGTTACCCCAGACTTCTAGGTTTAGTATCTGCTTATCTATAGCTGCCTATAGATCTGTGATGAATTCTTTGGCTTACTAGTAAATGTTTGTCCTATCTGTAAATAGGTGCACAATTTTTGGCTGGCACTATTAATGTAAAGAAATTCCCCTGCCTATGGCAGTGGTTGATACAAGGTCATCTTTAAGCTCCTTACAACCCAAACAATTTTGTGATTTTAACCCTTCATAATGAATTTAGAAACTTGAATGGCTACTAAGTAATATAGAATTAGTTTTACACATTTGGAACTTTTTTAGATTGTAAACTGATACTGTTAGAGATCAGATTTTTTATCTTTCATGTGTGCCTTGTCAATAAACTTTGCCTGATTGTAACTTCAGTTTTTATGAAATTTCTGGTGCCTAAACATACTGTATGAACAGGTGCTTAGATGGTACAGTTCTTAAAACATGACACTGTGATCTGATTTCTTGATTCTTATGTACTATTTATACCTCTTCATGCCTATTTTTGGATGTGAACTTCAGTGTCTCTCTCTGTATTGTTCTGTATTTCAAAATGTCACTTAACTCCTTCAATTGTTAATTATGATTTGAGTGTTTGTGTTCCTGAAAGTTCTTCAGTTGTTGTACCAATGAGAGGGATGGTTGACTTTTAGTTATGTGGTAAATAATAGGTTTAGTAAATGTGCCAAACATAGCTTCTGAAGAACTATAGATGAGGAGACATATTTTTGCATCCAATTATTGTGTTAGAAGAGACTTCCAAGATGTTAATCATACACTGATTGTTTACCTTGAAACTAAGGCCTTTCTTAATGAAATAACTACAAATACAAGTTGAGTGCAAGACTAAACTGAATCACAGACTGAGAGAGAGCTATAAACCTAAGGAACCTTAGGTTCCTTGGGTACCAAACCTTAGGTTCCTTAGGTACCAGGCAGCAAACCTACTAAATTTGGTTCTAAGCCATCTGTGGACCTATGTATTTTTTGGTGGTTTGAATTTTTTTTAAATTATTTTTTTGTTTGTTTTTGGTTTGGCCTGAGACCCTGTAACTTATAGTCAGGTAAGCCCTAGGACACAAACTCAGAAACCTGTCTCAGTAAAGCACACGGAGCAGAGTTTACACATGCATGATGCTCTGTCAGCTTGTACAAAATAATAAATGGGCAGAAGGACAGCCTGATGTGCCCTCAGAGCCCAGCTGTTAGGCTTAGCAGCCTTGACAGTGTCTTTCTATTTATGTAATTGCATGGAAAAATGAAAGAAATGGAATCTGACACAGTCCTTATCTGGAATCTAGAAACTCTGACTTGGGGTAAACTCTGCCTCAAGTTGATATCATCATGCCTTTTTGGGTGGATGCAACACTGCTATGAAAACATAATACTACTACTATAAATTATTTCTTTTGTCACTAGATTGTTCACTTACACTGAATTATGATTCTCAAAAGCAGCTACTATATTTTAACAATAATTTCCAGCTGTGTGGGAGATGAATTAGTTAAATATGTGAGGTGTCCGATGTGACAGAGAGCTCTGCTGACAGAAAACTTTTAGGAAGTAATGGCAGCTGATATACCAGTTAGGAGGTGGCATTTTTAATGTGTCATTTTGTTTTGGTTTTTTTTTTTTTTTAAAGGGTGGCGGGGAGGGAGGGAGGGTGGTACCTTTGTGTAAATACTCTAAGTGAGCTCAAGAAACCTCTAGTTAATGTCATGACTGTAAAATTGCCTGTCGAGGACTACTATATATAGAAAGAAACCCCTCAATTTTAGCATGGTGTGAATAAAGTGTTAGACTTGTAATACTGTAGAGGTTACGTTACACTTGTCCATACATTACAAGAGTTTTCATCAACTTTCTGCAGTGGGTATTTAAAGATACTTGTGTGAAACTTCCTTCCCTAAAAACAAATACTTCTTCCAAAACTGTGTGGTGCACAGAAATGCCTTGTTGGAGGGGTAAAACATGACTTTTGAAAGAAATGTACAATGCATACGTCTTTCTCAGCTCTTGATAGTCTCATTCATATTAGATGTATGCTTCCTGTTTAATAGTGCAAGTAAGACTTCTGAATTGCAAGTTTTTCTGTAATGCTGAATATTGTATATTACTGGTTTCCATGACAAGGTTTTAGTTTTGTTCTGAGCAGTGTATATATTCTGGATCACTCTAGGTCTTTGTTCCAGTCCAAAGATATTATGCTATTTGTGTCACTTAAACCTTGTTTTATACACTTAAAAGGTGCTTTTTGGGGCCCTTTGTTGAACAGTCCCCTAGCACTGAGGCATAGCTCAACTGAAATCAGAGCAATAACAACTTCCTGGGATCCAAAATGTTATGATGTTGTTACACTTCTCTTGCACAAAGCATGGACTTTGAACATTGATATGAATTTCAGTATGAGGTTTTATATTCACACTTTCGGGGGAATGGTATTTTAAAATACAGGTATTGTGAGTGAATTTGTAAAAAAAGCAAAATCCAGAATTTTAAAATGCTCTAGTTCCATGACAGACTTGTGTACTTTTTGAAATAAAACTGTTGGAGAAAAGAGTAGTCTGTCTTTATTTTGAAGCAGCACTTGTATATGGCTTCAACCTTTTCTTTATGTAATTGGAAGTGAACTAATAAATATGGCTGTGTATACCATGCTGGCATGAATAATTTTATTTATTGCTCCCCCCCCACCCCCACCTTCCAAGGCAAGTAAAGCTTTAGATATTTTAAAAGATGCACTTTTATGGGGGGGGTTTAATTGTAGATATAGTTATTCTGAGACATAAGGCTGGAAAGGAATTTTAGATTTTATCCCTCTTTATTTTAGGTAGAACCAAAAATTCCTGAAAATGAATAGTCTTTGTCTTTTAAAGTTCAAACAAGCAGGTTAACAGCACTCAAAGTAGGTTGACAAAATGCTCTGGGTTTTTATTGTTAATGTGTTAATTTGCATCTTTTTTCAATTTTGATAAAGCTGATTCGGGATGCTCTGCACTGCTTGGCTTTGCAAACCAACTGATTATTGTCCTTGTAATTTTACCTGAGATTAACATGATTTCTCCACTGTCATCTCGGGTGGAGATCTGAAGTCTGGCATTGGTTCTGTTTGCATTACTGGCATGTATTCAGTTCATATCATTAGAGGCATAATTAGCTTACATTTGCTCATAATGCATGCCTATCTTCATATATTAATGTGTTCTGGGCCAGGCCAAATGTTCCAATCACTTCTTTGTATATATCAAAAACCCAATACATGTGTGCCCAAGCATGTGAAGTTAAAAGGAGTATTGGTGGATAAACCTCCAAGATTTCTATATTTTTGTTATTATTTCAAATTAAGACTCATGCTTAAACACCAAAGGAAACCTAATAAAAATGGAAGTTCAGATTTGTCTCTATAAATAGAGTTCTAAGAAATCTTTCTTGCACTCTTTTTAACATTCATGTCAAGACTTGGGAAAGGACAGAAGTGTTTAACTTAGGGTGGCAGTTTTGTCACAGATGGCTCTTGCATGCCTCAGCTGCTCCTCTGGTCTTTTATTTGGAGGATAGGTGACCGTGAACCAGAAGCTGAGTACTACCTCCAGCTTGTCTGTGGAATTCCAGCAAGCTAGAACTTTCCTGGGTGTCCTCACAGGACAGAGGGCACTCAGCACCTGGTAGCTCTACAGAACCTCTGTGATCCTTTGTATGTGTAGTAGACAATGCCTTGGATAAAGTGTCATAAAAAGTCTGGCTGTTTGTTTCTCTGAACACCTTGGCTGTGTCTTTTGAACTTACTGTCTCTAATTTGTTTCCCTGATGGAGCAGCTTGAGTTCTTTCAAAGATCTGTGATAATACTGATAGGCAATTAATTGCTAGGCTCTTTTAAAAAGTAGATAATTACAGCAACTTAGTCTTGTTTCCTATCTGTAAATTCATAAAGCAGAATAGTTTGTAAAGAAAATAGCTGATTAAGTGGCAAAAACAAGAATAGGATGAAACAAAGCTCTGAATGTTGCTTACCTTTCCAAATCTCATGTTATTCTAAAACTACTTTTAACTTGTGTATGACTGTAGGTGATGTCTCAAAACCATGAAGACACACATCTTAATATAAAAATAATGTGTATACTTGAGTTACGTTGATCCTATTGCTCTTCTTAATTTGCTTTAGGCTTTTTGCAGAATGTTGCAGGCACAACTACCAGGAGAAGAGTATGAGCCTGTAATTTTATAAAATAACCACTCTGGCAGAAAACTGGCCTGGAGGACTGTGTTGTCCCTGCGTCTGACTTCCATTCAAAGTCAAGTTTCTGGAAATAGGAAGCCTTTAAGTATCTTGATTTTTGTATCGTTGGAAGTCAAAGTCAGTGTCACTCTTGTAAGCTGGTATTTTGGAAGACTTCAGCTTTCAGCTGTTGAAGGTTTGCATATCCAGGTTGCTTTGGATATGCAAAGTAGTGGTAGCAACTGCTATTTGGGTCCTCATTTTTAGTAAAGTTTCTTTTGGTCAAAGCTGCCTAGAGAAACAAAGAAGGACAATTGTACCATACTATTGGGAAACAAAGCAGTGTGATTCCTACAGGAACCCTGCATGATGCCAGGGCTGATGGATGGATCGAGGGAGGGGAGCAGCTTTGTAAGGAAGTTGAGCTTGTTGGTTACACAACTTGATTATGTAACAGTGTTAAAAAGTGGCAATATTAGAAGAGACATTAGCAAAGATAAAATTATGTGCTTTCAGATGTTAATCTAATTTTTTCTTAAGGGAGAAATCTCTGGAGGCAGTGTGTCCGCTGGGAAGCGCAGGGAGCTGCACGATGCCTTGACAGTTGTCCCACTTCCAGGGCTGGATGCTGTGGCTCTGGGGAGCTGCAAGCAGGGCAGAAGCTGAGTGCTGTACCTGAAGGGTATTGTACCCAGAGAATTTTTCCTAATTGCAGAACAGGGAGAGGAAAGGAGTGAGTCTAATCAGTTTCTGTGGAGTTTTGTACCAGGGATGGGAATTCTGGAAACATGCACAAACTTTCCAAATTCTTGAAGCCTTTCCGTGTTCTGGTTTGTAGCAACATCTGACTTAGAGGTCTTCAGAGACTGCAAACCATTTTTGCATTCAGAGTTGCTTTTGTAGCCAGCATACCTTCACTGCTTAAATTGCAGAGCCTTGTACTCTGCCTACTATCCATAATTTCTGGTTATATTATTACTAACAGTTCTCTATAAGGAAGCAGAAGAAAGTAGATTCTCCTGAACACTCCAGACAGGGCAAATGGTGACAGCTCAGCTTTTTGGTGCTCTGGGCACAAACATCTCCAGGGGTGCGGTGGTCACTTGGTTTAGAATTTGTTATGAAGGAGTACTGAATCAGATGGTAAAGAGCTATAAAAGTAATTTAGTGCCATTAGTAAATAGCTTCCAATTATGTCAGGTTCTGTGTGAGTAGGAAAGCAACTTGAGCTTTTGTTTCTTGTGGCCAGTTACTGCTGTACAAGTGCAGTAATACCTCTTTACAACTTGTGATTTGTCCTAGTCAGTGATTTGTAATTGAAACTATTAACATCCAGGGATCTGATCTCCCTATTTTGTGTCACTTGGTAATATTTTACCAGTGAAACAGCAGTTGGGATTAGTCAGATTTCAAGGAAGTTAAGGTGTGCAGCAGAGCATTTGTTCCCAATCTTTAAAGGCTCTGATTGCAGTCCCAACCACTCACAGATGATTCCTCAGGCAGCTGAGTGGGTGGTGTTTCAAAGAAACTATTTGCTGAAGTCAAAACACTTATTCTATGTCTTACTTAGCTGTAGGAGAGCAAGATAAAATTAATTTAAGATTTCTGTTTCCCGGTAGAATAGCTCAGGTGGGAGGGAAGCTGATACCTTAGGCTAGGAATAAAGGCAACTGGTGGGAATACATAAAACTACTGAATTGTTTTGACTGCTAAAGAAGATGCCAGTTCTGGGCCACAGCTGGTGGTTTGTGAAACATGTCAAAAAGCTTATGTTGTGGCTGCTAGCACGGCACTTCTTCTCCAGATAGATAAAATGCCCTTCCATGTCACTTCCAATCTTATAACTGTCAAGACCAGAAACCATTCATCTCATCTGTAAAATACTAAATAAAGCTTGCAATTAGTTTATTTTCACATATTTTTCCCTCTTTCTTGTTGGTACATGAGAAAAATTCAGACTTACTAAAAGGACACAGCTTGCAATGAACTCTTTGGTCTTGCCCTGGTTTTGTCCTTGTACTCTGTAATTCAAAATAAAGTTGCTTAGGCATTGCAATATCTTTTGCTTTGGACTTGAGTTGTGGTTTGGGTGACCTCTTTAGGTAACCTATTTAATTTAATGATCTTGTATTACTGTTTGAGATGGAAAAACTCACTGTGTTTAAAACACAAAACTTAAAAAACAAAAAAAAAAATGCTGTGGATTCCCATACTGTCTCCAGCCCATTTTGGGGGGAAAAAAAAAATAAAGGCTAAATATGAGTTCTTTGTATGGAAACTGAGTAATAAATCTCTCTGTGCCTAAATGTGACTGACTGTTTGGTGCTCTGCAGTGACTTTCTTAGAGTGTTTTCCGATAGAAAGCTGAGGAACCCTCTAAGGTGCCAGATGGATATTTTCTTATTGTTTACTCAGGGAAATAATTGAGGTGAGAAATTTGTATCAGTCAAACCTTTTTTTTTTTTTTTTTTTTTTTAAATAAGTTTTAACAAAAAGCTCTAGAAATGTACAGCTGAGCTATGAATGTAACTTTTGATAGGTTTTAGCAGTTGTGATGAGAAACATTATATTTATATCATCTGTACACACACTGTTGCTAGGACTGAAGTACATACTTCTACATCCCTTTTGTTTACCAAAAAAGTAGGTGTAACTATTGCCCAGTTGCCTAGTATGAAGCAGACCTTAGAGCTTCTCATTAAAATGTCAGTATTTCTCAGACTGAAGTTAAGGTCACCAATGATGGTTCTTCATTTGCAGCTCATTTAGGGGAAAAAAAATCCTCACCTCAATCATCAATGTGTCTATTGGTTTTCATTTAGCAGCAAGACAATAAAAATTGTGATTCTTGTGTAGATAATCTACAGCTGTGATCTTACTAGATTTGCATACCTAAAAGGCATCAAAGTTCTAGACAGCAATTCTATGTTTTTAAAATCAAGGTTACGTTTCTACTTGAAGTATTTTAGGTGAATTATTTCAAGTATGTTCTTTGCACATCTAAACTGGGTGGGTAGGTAGGAATCTCAACTAACCCACTAAAATCCTTTATTCCTAGATGAAAGGGCTGGAAGGAGGGTTACAGCCTTTATGCTCAACAGCTCCTTTTGTTGCCTATTAGAAATTAGCATAATTTCCCTGCCCCTGGTGTTACCTGAGCAAGCTGGGATTTCAACTGACAGTGAAAATTGGGTCATTATGTTCTACATGTGAATTTAATTCTGTCAACATCTCATTCTGTGCGAACCATATGAGCTAGTTCATTTGCTGCTGGCTTTAGAGTTTGTACATGGAGGGAAAATTGCTGAAAATGCAAGGAGGCTGAGGACATCCTTAATGCCTGACATGGCTGACAGAAGCTCACTCACCAGCAATAAAAACGATAACAAAAGAATCCCAAGGCAGAGGACTCTGATTAATGAGGTGGAGAATTAGGGTTGATGTCCTGGCTCTGTCATGATTTAACTGAGTGGTGGGGTTTTTTTTTAAATTTTATATTGGCACTGACATTTCCTCTTCGTTCATCATCTCTCATAGCTGTTAGAATGGAGCCTTCTGTTTACTCTTTGTGACTTTTGGAACTAGGGTTTCCCATTGCACTGTCATTTGTTTTTAAAGCTATCCTTGGCAAGTCTTTTCAGTCTTCACCAGATACCCATCTAGTACTTTTTTCCATTTCTTTCATAATCTTAGGAATTTTTGAAACAGATGTATTTAAAGATAGTTGTCTTGATGAGACCACCTGTGGTTGTCTCTGTCCCCTGCTGCTTCCTGTTTTTTAATTCTGTCCTGACAGGAGTCACTTTTCCAGTACTTCTGGTACTCCTTGAGTATTTCAGATTGTAGGAAAAATAATATTTGAGCAGATCCCATTATGGGGCTTCTTAAGGGTGAGATCCCCCAAAGCCCATTGCCAATGCTAGGGGAAGTGTCCTCATCACTCCACTGGGTCACTTGATATTCCTTCACCACCTTTTCCCTGCTGTTCACTGCAGGTGTCTTGGAAGGTACTCTCAGAGTGAGATAATGGAGATACAGACTCCAGATGTGTTGGGTATTTCCCTTCACCGTTACTGACATTGGATGTGTCTAACCCTGTGTGATACAGGCCGAGATACAGCCAGAGAGATGGAAAGCTCCTTGGCATCACTGGCCCTAGCGTTTGGTTTTTAATACGCTTTGCCTACAGCTTCCTACTTACACTGCTGCCTGACCTTCCTCTTTCTATCACATGCTGCCTTTTTATTCCTGACTGTGGTATGAATTTCACTACTGGAGCAGGACAGAGTTTTAGGCAGGTTTTTCTTTTTTTCTGGATGTGGTATGTTGCTTTTGATCACGCTTTTGTGGAGGGTCATTCTTTTTACTGTCACTTTCTATCATATTTTCTGTTCCTAACCAGTTTTACTGCCTGTGCTTTAGGCATTAGGCACTTTAAACTACATTTCATAGTGTATTTAAAATGGCCCCCGGTTTTCCAGATTAAACTTAAAGGGGTTATGATTGCAAGTACCTGGGCAGACAGTAGTTTCTTATTAACAGATAGTTTTCCTTGCACGATCCAAAGGACTTACCACATCTTGTTTATAAGTTACAACACTGGGGGGTGGATGTTTTAAATTTTTTTAAATTATTATTTATTTATTCTTTATCACAGCTGCATGAACAGCCTCTAGCTGCACACTAAGGTTCACTTGCCAGACTACATTTTTCTTTATTTTTTAAGTTTTTTTTATTGCTAGAGATTTGCTTGGATGAGAAAGAAAGGCAAAGAAAATCAAGACCGGAAGTATCAGGGCAGTGTAGCAAGGGAGAACAGATTTTATTTGCCTTTCTAGCTAATTTAACCATCAGGTTTTAAAAAACACTTGCTTTTCCAAACAACAGGAGTATCAAGAACTATTCCCTCATCCCAGCTCATCTCTGTGTGTCATGTAGCAGAATTTTCTCCATAAGCAGGGTATGCTAATGGTCTCTTGACTCATTCATGAAATGGAGCAAAGAGGAGCTTGGTGGAGAGACATCATTACATGAGCCCCTGCTTGCATACCTGCCCTATCCCTGAGAAAAGCTGGATTTATAAATGTTTTGGAGTGTAAGAGCACTGTTTCCTTCAGGCTCTTCCAGTAGAATGGGATAGGATGAACTGTATGTGGAACAGCTAAACTTTATTTAGAAGGCATATGCTTGCCAATTATTAACTTGAGAACTATAAATGCAAGAGGTGAGAAATAGCAGCATTGTGCAATCCATGGTGCAAAGACAAGAATACAGAAAGGATACTTCTGGCCTCAGTGTTCAGTCCCAATTAATGCACCTCTTAATATTCCCTACAACAATAATTACGTGAACAAGAGCCAGAATGAAGTTCAGAGAACAGCAGGTTCTCATGCCAGGTAACAGCTTGAAATAGAAAGAAGTCAAAGGTCATGATTACCTGCCAAGCAGAACTTGGTGCTGCATTGAGTTACTCTTCCAAGCAAAGTTTTGGGAAGGCACTCAGTTCCTTTTACTGTCACGTGCAACTCGAAGATTCCATTTGATGCGTGATTCTAATTACAGTGTGACAGTGTGCAAAGAAGAAAGTGAGATGTTGCAGAAATAGCCTGAGTCAGTTGTTTTAATTACTGGTCTTACGTAGAAACTATTGTGGCATTGAGGCACGTCTTAAAAATCTGTGAGGATGGGTGTAGTTATACAAAGGCCTGTAATAAGCTGAAACTCAGTAAGAAAATGAGATGTTTCCAGTAAACACAATACATCCATATACATTTGTGGATTATTAGTTAGGAAGAGTTGTTTTCTGGTGTATTATCATGTTTGCAGAATTAATATTGGTGACTGTTGACAGCCTTTAGGTAAAGGCAGCATGTAGAAAGTGCATTTTGTAGCATGGAGATGTGGCAAAAATGCTGAGGAATCTATTTTCCTTACAGTACCAGTATTAGAATATGAACTCAAAGAATACAGAGCTGATAGAGAACTGTAACTGGAAAAAAGAATTATTTTTTATTATCTTTGTACAAAACATTATCCCCAGAGAAGTCAATAACAATAGTCAAAGGAACTGTTGGGGAGGATGAAACAAGAAGACCTTATAAATATGACTGCTTATTCGTAGAGAATATGAAACATATTAGTGAAATAGAGTTGAAGGCAAGTTTCGATGTCTAAGATGCCAAACTTTAGTTACTGTACAACTGGAAAACAATGGCATGGTCAGCTGAAAGTAAATCTCCCTTGATGAAACAATGCCGTTCTCCTCACTGAAAGTCTAAGGGTCAGAGCAAACCCTGCTAGCCCAGCAGGAGGGGTCCAAAGAGTAGTTTTTAGAGTTTAAAATGTAACACTGTATGGTAATGTAGTGATTCTTATAGGCTGTATGTAAATGCTATAGGATTTGTATCTTGTACTAGATTGGTTGGTGTAAATTAGAATATTCAGTATAGAAGAAGATTTAATGTATTGTAATGGGAATCTCTCACTCTCTCTCTTCTTCCTCCTCTCTTGCTCCTTCTGTTCTTCACTCTCTTCTCACTCTCTCGGACCTGCTCCGAGCTGCAGCTAACCCTAACCGCTGCATCTTTTTTCTATCAGACACTGGTATAAACCCTAATCTGAATGATACTGGGTTGGATGATGATCTGAATAGTGCATTTAATTACTGTATGTTACAGTATCTAGCCTCTTGTTGATGTAGCTTAATTATGTTCTTTCTTTTTGTAGTATGACATCGCACACAAGATTGGTGACATAACAGTGGTATAAACATGAAGAAACAGGCATCATTTTTGCATGACTTTCCAGTATGGTGAAACTGAAGTATATTATGAAGTGCTGGTTTGTTTTGNNNAAAATTAAATTTTTTTATAAGGTGTTTGTTTTTTTTGTTTTTTTTTTTTTTTTTTTTTTTTTTTTTTTTCACTTGATGTCACTTTAGATTCAAGATTTTTAAGTAGGCTGTATTCAGTTTTGTAAGTACCAAATTTTTTTCTTTTTCATATTTTTAATGCAAAGTTTACAGAGCCACTCCTGACATTTTTCCTAATACTTTTGTGTTGTGAAAAGTGTGCACCATCCCTTCTCTCTGCCTCCCCCACCCTGTTCCTGGAGATGCAAAAAATTTTGAAGTTAACAGAATCAACTCAGGTAGCAGAAATATAGCCTTAAGCAGTTGGGTGTTAAAGAGATTGTAATCTGAACTAGAATAGTTTTGGGTTTTCCAAGCTTTCTGGTTTGCTGATTTCATAAGGAAATATGTCATCTATTGAATGCTATAGTGATACCCATGAGGGCATATACGCAAAATATGCTGTGTTTTGAGATCGTATATATTTTGTAACACCTAATAAAATATACTTGAATGTTACAGCTAACACATGCTTCAGCATAATCTGTTAATGCAGGTGGTGTGGCAATCCATGTCTGTGCACTTCCTTATTTCTTTTGCTCCCCAATTTAGCATGCAGGAGTCCAGAGGGAAGAAGAGTATGTTCTTTAAACCAGGCTGGTTATGGGATCCCCGTTGCCTCGTGCAGACTTTGGGTATTGATTTCATAATAAAAATATTAATTTACTTAACCATGTAAGGGTAAGACCACTGTAATCTGATCTAATGGACTGGAATTTACTAAAGCAATTTTTGGAGCCTGATACCCTGCTGGTACTTGGGCATTTTCTGCCACAGTCCACATAAATCAGAGCTCAGTGAAGGGAATTTAGGCAGTAGCAGTGAGCATATGTAGACCCAAGCCTGTCTTTAACTACATCTGTCTGTGCACTTGAGAAATACTGGTGCTGGTTTCCAACTATTGTAAATACCTAGTTATTAACTTAAATATTAATCAAGGGGCATATGTTTCGCTGTGGTCTGAAGGCAACCACATCACAATCCATTGTGAAACTGGTGGTTATAATGCTGAGAAGTTGTTCAATTATTTTGGCTTCTGTTTTTGAGAGGGGCGCAGCTTATTCTAGAATAAACTCAGATGCTGTCAAGCACAGGTTTCATTTAATGAGTTTTGTCATTGCACATGAACAGTCACGTAAAACTGTCTAAAGAAACAGGAATAACTTCTTGAGAAAAATAGAAGTGTGTCGGGTTTCTAAATATCACAGGTTCAAGTAGCCAATTAAAAAAAAAAATGCTCCAAATCTAAGTTCAATATTGTAATTACAGAAAAGATACTTTGCCTTTAAGAAGCGCTTGTTTTTTGCCAAAATATTTCATTCCTTATTCTCTCCTTTGACTCCGTGCTGCCTAAACTTGTCTCTGGGTGAATCTGGCAAGTAGCTAATCAGGGTAAAATTCCATTTGGATTGGTATGAAAGTTGCCTTGTCCAGAAGCAGCAACTGACTGCTCTGTTTAGTCTATGTTCTGTTATGTAATGATTTGTAGACAGAATTTACCTCTTTTGCTATGATGTGCTCCATATTAGATGAGAAAGTGTCTTTTCCTGCCCTCAATGATCACCATCATCTAAGTGCTTAATTGCTAGTGTTTGAGAAAGTCGGAGAAAGGTAGGAGTAACTGTGCAAGCTTATAGTTTTGTTTAAAAAGTGAATTTTGTAGAACTCTTTTTCTGCAGAAAAATTTGCAAAGCTTGCTGTACTAAAAGATGTTCTTAAAGGAATAAGTGAAATTTTTTGTACCTAAATTCCTATCTAAATTAATAGATATATATTGTAAGTAATATATAAAATTGCTATCATTGAAGGTAAATGTGTGTCAGTTTTGCAAAGAAATTTGCATTGTTTATTTTTTTTCCAAGAAATTAGTAACTGTAAAACTTCCTTGTCATCTCTCTGAGGAGTTGCTTGGCTAATCCCCATGTTCTTACCAGATGTCCAGATACTGAGTTTTTTGGAAGATGCTTTGTGTTGGATAGTTAGTCCAGAAGTCAACCCTGCCTGAGGTCACCAAGTATGGGCTGTTAACTTTATGTTGCTGTGGTGTAAGCAAGACATTAGTTTGACAGCTTGTCTGATACCACACAGAATGTCTGAAGATTTATTCTCACTCTCAGTCTGTTCTCTGCCATCTTCCTCAGGCTTGAAAGATACGAGGGTTAAACCTGGAGGTTGTGCCTCTATAGATTATTGTGGCTGTTTAGGAGTGGCTGGAGATATCAGGGGAAAGTTTTACTTGTTATAGATTATTTTTTCAATCATTTATCCTTTGTAATACATAGAACAGCTTGGTCACACATGGTCAGCAGGTGGGAAACTCCCTGACT
Organism: Hippolais icterina; assembly: GCA_013400075.1. Classification (NCBI taxonomy): domain Eukaryota; kingdom Metazoa; phylum Chordata; class Aves; order Passeriformes; family Sylviidae; genus Hippolais; species Hippolais icterina. The sequence goes on from VWYN01011937.1 coordinate 47,169, forward strand.
CTTGTGCCAACACTATTAAATGAGGAGAAGTAGTGTATTTCACATACTTCTTGCCAGGACTTGCTTGTTACAGGAGAGTTTAAGCATGTGTTTGTTTGGTAGCTGTGCTCCTGTTCACACCCAAAAGAATCTCATGTGATATTTTGCATGCTGGCTTGGACCTGGAAAATCACAAAGTCTCAATGTCACCAATAGCAGCTGTATCTTTGCTGCCAAGAGAAGTGCTTAACTAGAAGTGCTTTCCTTCCATCCTTGCATACGACACTGTTCTACCAAATGGGAGTTGTGAGATCGAGCTTGCCCTTCTCACCGTTTAGTTCAAACCACTTCTGAAACCGTTCTGTTTCTCCCAAAGCCATTATAATTACAGGTGTCTGAGGTGCAGCGCTGTGCTCAGCCATTCTCATGCTTCTCGAGATCTCCCTGGTGGCCAGGCCTTGCAGTCGTGTGGAACTCTTGGAAAAAGTGTGTCATTACTGAGGCTGGTTCTGCAGGCTCAGACTGCCACGGTGGCTTCTTGCATGCTCTGTACAGTATAAGGTGAGCCATGCAGTTCACCAGATGAGCTGTCCCATGGTCAAGGGGGGATTTGGATTCCAACAGTGCCCTGCAGGCTGCAACAGGTTCAGAAGCTATGCCAGTGCAAGGCAGTTTCACATGGCTGCAGCTTTATCCATGTCTGAAGTGGTATCGTTGTAAGTATTTGCATAAAATTAAGAAGCCTCAAATCGTGACCCTGGCTTGTGCATTTTGAATGGCAGCATTTGGCAGGCTGCAGAAAGATTTGGCCCAGCCTGTCTTGACTCTTCTTTCCTGGCCTTGGGCTCCCTCCTTTCTTGTCAGTGCAAGTACTGGTGCAGCTGCCGTGAGCCACATAAGAGACATGATACGGTTTAAAATTGCTTGCATATGGTGAAGTGTAGTTTGAACTGGGGTACATTCAGCCTTCAGTTCAGCAGGCAGCTGCACTGGTATTTGTGCTGACAACAGGGGAAGGAGGCAGTGTGAAAGTGGAAAGAAGGATCAAAGTACAAGGAAAAGGCAGACAACAAACAACTTTCAGCAGTGGGGCTAAAAGGGCTCAAGGCACTTAGCTGCCCTGCTCTGCACAGGGACTTGGCTCAGGCAAACTCCAGAGGAGCTTTCCAGCTTCAGTGCTCTGTGATCCTGTAAAAAGGACGCATGTAGCCAAATTCTATCTGCATTCAAAAAATCTTGATCCTCAGCTGTGGTGGTCAAAGCTACAGACTCCTCAGCTTTTGGCACCGGTGTTTCCAGGCATCTCTACCATCCTACCATGTGCAGAAACCCTTTATTCTGAATAGGATGCACAGCTTCCATCGTATTGCAGGTGCATCTCACTGCCTGCCACATGTACGAGCCTTCCCAAGCATTTGTAAGCATGCATAGCATGTTCCCAGGGCACGCTGCTCCAGTCAGTGCCGGGACAGAGCACGCTGGCAGCAGTTGCCACTTTCCTTTTAAGACTTAAAGGAGATGGTAGTTGATAATGCTGATGTTGTCATCAACTATGAGCTTGCAAAAAATGTATGATGTTATTTCATGTGACTTTGAAGTAATCCCGAGTCTCTCCCTAAGGCATCTTGTGGAACATCCACGTGGGCAAACCACCTTTGGCTTCAGCAGCCACACTGGTGCCTTAGCTTTTATATTGTCAGATTCTGTGCTACCTAGGGATGTAGCCTCATATTAGGTGCCATATTAATCTCCCTCTATGGAGCAGTTAGACAAAACAAATCCATTTCTGATGGAAGACCAAGGACAACTTTCAGGCCAGGAACACAAACAACAATGGACTGAGGGGTGGAACAAGAAGAATGAGACCTGGCGACCTGGGGCTGTAATTGGACAAATGGACCCCAATATGCAAATAGACCTAAACTTATAAAATGGCAAAATCTCATGACCGGTCAACCATTTTTGTAACCACTCTCAGCCCACCCTGGGTGCAGCCTGGCTTAGGCTTCTGTAACGTCCAGGGTGGATCCTGGAGACCTCTTAATAAATACGGGCTTTATTCTCTAGCTTTGTCTAGCCTCTGTTTCAGGTTAGCCTTCCCAAGGCAACAACGCAGGTGGTGACTGGCACTGCAGTTCCCTCAGCAGGCTCCAGCTCTCCTGTGTTACTGACAAAATATAGATGCGTCAAACACAAAGGGAAATAACTTACTTCAATCTCAACTCCAGTAGCATGTGGAAGGTAAAGAGGGAAATTATTACTTAAAAGGAAGCCCCAGTATCTTTCACTATAATTCAATGCCACATTCAGAGATTGTTTGTTGAAATCTGCATGCTGGAGACCCAGCTCACTGGGTTTTAAGAACACTGTTAACATAGCATAGCTGCAACTTTAGCATAATGTATTCCAGTTCATTTCTATTCCTCACGTGACTTTCATTGTTTACAGGAAAATGGAATACATTAAGAATATCAAGTAATTTATTTTGAATAAATAGCCTTTTGCAATACAGTGCAGGCTGCATTAAAGCTCAGGAGGCAGCTAGACATAAGCTGACACTGAATATGCAAAAATATTTACAATGAGCTGTATGTACCATGTTCTTTATGAATAATTTGCCTGTTACAAAGTAAATGGCATTAATTACAATTATCACAACATAAGCCATGAAAGTTTGGGCAGGAAAAAAATATAATAATGGGATTACTGCTGTTTTCATTAACACTTGGTCACTTCTGCATTTTACCATTTCTGAGCATCTAACTTGACAATGTCTTCTCTCTGTCCTCATGACTGAGTCATTACTAATGCAATAAGAATTTGCTGTCCTTACAGAGAAATAGTATTCCCTTCACATTTATTTTTCTGACCTTTTTCCTCTTATCAGAAATCATACCTTTCCATAAAATCCAATAGTCCTGCTCCTGAGGTTAACAGAAAAGGAGGTGGAAACTCTAATAAGTCTTACTTCATGCACTAACATGGAGATGAGGCACATAGAAGCCTTGCAGGACTCCTCTAAGGAGTGACTGGCTGAAATTGGGAAAGGGAGCACTAACACACCAAATCCTGTCCTATGACAGACAAAAAAGTTTCACACTTTAAACCCCATAATTCTGTAAACTTTATACATGTTTTTATAATTTAAATCAGGAACTAGGCATTTTTATGATGGGTGTGTTTAGAAGTAGCTAGGCTAGTTTCAGACCTTAGAGCAAAATTTTAGAAGATTAACTGTTTTTAACAGCGAGCATTGCCTGTCATAATCCCTCCACATGCAAAGCACTGGTCCATAGCAGTTGTGCCCTGGATTAGCTTCCCAAACCATGGGAATTGATTTGGGATTTGGCAGTCCCAAACCATGGACACCATGCTGTGTAGTGCTGGCTGTCATCCTGGGTGGTTCTAGTCCCAGGGGTAAACTAGAGCTGAGGGGGGACTTCTGTTTTCTGCCTCTCCCCAAGATCAGAATCTTGGCCTTTTAGGAGAAGGTTGAATTGCCACCAGTTACAAGCTCTCACCCATGTGCTGCAGGAGGCTGGGGAGGTGGGGTAGTTGCTTTCCTAGGACATAGCAGATGTCCTACATTTTGCTCAAATTTTTTGGGGGTTGAATTTTTTTTTTTCTTAAAGAAAGAGGAATCATATCTCAGTGCTATATTTCAGTGACTAGTGTTAGTGTCTGATAGCTGTTTGACATTCTAGGGCCTCTGCTTTGGCTTCAGTGCAATAAGCTAATGGGGGATGGATTAAATGAGCTCAGGTGGGCTTTTGCTGGGGTTAATTTGATGTGCATGTGTGTATACAGTTTCTACTATGCCAGCAGAACGATCTGTCAGCAGAAAGGTGGGTAGGTAATACCTTCAGCTGTTCCAGAAGAGGAAGAAATGCTGTTGGGAAGCACCTGGGTAGAGCAAAGGTGTGGTAAGCTATAGGTCTGTCTTGATGTCACAAGGCACATTTCAATGACTGGTGTGCAGATCTCTGCAGGAGCTGCTCTTAGCCTGGTTTGTATGGTAAAGAGAAATGGAAATGCTAACAAAAAAATCTGTGTTTATAGTATGAAGTATTTGTAGTAATGAAAATCATTACACATGATCTTCTACACTGCTGATAAGAAGAGAAAATGGTAATAGTTTAGTCTTTCTTTAAAAAAGGAACATGTAAGAAAGAAACTAGGAGATACAAGGTTGGTGCACTGGGCTCCTATTCCACCCACATCCAGGGGCCAGTGGCAGTATGGGCCAGAAAGGGGTCCTGGAGGGTTTTGAATGCCTTGTGATGCTGGAGTTTTCTACAAAAGTGAGGGTTTTCAGATTTCCCAGGCTCCCTAACTACTTCTGTAAATGGATGGAAAACTCATGTTTTCCTTTTTTAACGTTTAGTAGCAGGATAATGGCTGACACAGCATGGAGCTTCAGGGGACCAAGGGGAAAATGGGACTCAGAGCCACTTTCCCTGCCTCCTAGAGAGCAGGATCCACTCAGGATCAACTCCTCTGATCCTTTTAGTTGGAAAGTAAGCTTGACTGTTACTTGACCTAAGACAATGCTATTACTATTCATAAAAAGCATTGTACACAAGTAAATTGTTGTCCTATTGTATTACACTAAAAAGCCATATTTTAGCATGCCAGTGAGTTGCCTGGAGGAAGGAAATGTATGGAAGAAGATGAAGGATGTGTTGTACACTGCGAGTGGTGTCAGGCTCTTCTGTCGTGTCCCCCGAATGTTCTGGCTCTGCACTGTGCTTCCATGCAGAAGAATAAGGATTAGGTTTGTCCTGCTGTGAGATGATTCATGTGTGGGGAATGTGCGTGCTCAGAAACAGCGAGATTTCAAGAGTGCATTACTGGAGAGCCTTTTATTAAGAATCAGCAATAAAACAATAGCTGAGCAGGGAAAAATGTATTTAATAAAAGGAATTTACAGTTGAAATCTTAAGCAGTTATGATTACTTCTCTGACCATTTCTGCTAAAGTTGCTGCTTTTCATTCTATTTTTTAAATGTCTTTAGGTACGCTGTTTATTCTTGGAATTTAGATTCATATACATATTTATATTACACATTTTATGTGTACATATTTTTTAATTATGCACTCTTTGAGGTGTTTTTTCCAATTTTACTACATGATTTTGCTTTAATACCATGCTAGCATTTACATAATACTAAAATAGGGCTGGATACTTAAAGTCAATGTAACAGCAACTAAATGTCAAACTGTTATTTCCTTTATCTAAAGTGTGAAGGATGTGAGCTAATATTAGACAAAATAAAAGTGTTTCCCAACTTTGATATTATTCATGCTTTCCCAGAGATGTTAACATAACCCTGTAATTGGCATGAATTCTATCCAGCAATGAGCACTGTAGGAAATGCACTTTATGTTTGTTACTTGTTTTTAAGGCACAGTAGAAATTCATAGGATATAACAAGCTGTGCATTTGAGTGTGGCTGATTTTCTCTCTGTGCCATTAATTTATTCTGATGGGAAAAGTAATATCAAGCTTAACGTATTTCTCAGTAGAGAGCTTTCTGTGAAAGATCTTCATTGGGGTATAAGTGCATAATTTCCAAACAGCATGTTATGTTAAACAGACACTTTCAGAAAATCTGCATTTGAACTCTCTCCTCCAGAAAAAGAAAAAAAAAGAAAAAAAAAAAAAAAAAAAAAAAAAAAAAAAAAAAAAAAAAAAAAAAAAAAAAAAAAAGAAAAAAAAAAAAAAAAAAAAAGAAAAAAAAAGAAAAAAAAAGAAAAAAAGAAAAAAAAGAAACATTTCTTTTGCTTTAGATTCCAGTTCTTGTCTTCATAGTGAACAACTGAGGCATGACAACATGGTTCTGGTATACAAGCCCTGAAAAATAAGATAAGGCAAAAGCACAACTTAGGCTGGGGTTGTCATTAGCTTGTCAGTTTGACTTCTGTCTGAGCAGAGGAAAGGCTCATGCCACTGGAGAACTGCTTGGAAACCCTGTGTGAAACTTGTTTATGCCACTCACTTCAGGCCCTCCTGGCCAGGTAACCTCACCATGCACTGCAGACTCAGATGTGAATGGTAGTTTGGGGTGCTGGGCTGGTAAGAACTGGTGTAAGCCTCATGGACCCTGCGCTGCTTTCCTGCTGGCCACTTTCCCCTCTTTACCTTCCTGCCTTTCTGTTTTTTGGGAGGTTTTTTTTGTTTGGTTGGTTGGTTTTTGTGTGTTTTTTGTTTGGTTGGGTTTTTGTTTGGTTGGTTTTTGGGTTTTTTGTTTGTTTGGGTTGGTTTTTTTTTGTTTTGTTTTGGGTTTTTTTTGTTTGTTTGTTTGTTTGTTTGTTTGTTTTTCATTTTTCACTGTCAAGCAACTTCATTGCTAGAACCAACATATGCCATAACTTATAGATGCTACTGCTGAAGCTCTGTGCCTCTAAACTTGTGCAGCAAGAACCTTTTTGCTTCTTTTTTGTTTCTGTTGGGGCATAATTTGGGTAGGCAGTAAGTCTATGGGAGGTGGGGCTAGAAAAGCGCTCAGCACTTTTTGCTGAGTTCCATGCTACTGGTTTGGGTTTTTTTTTTTTTTTTTCTTTCCCCATTTAATTTGACTAGAACTGAGAAACAAAGAAAGCCAAATCCAAACCATTGTTGCTCAGGCAACAAGATGTAGCTAAGAATGAAAACTGCAGCTTCATTAAAAGCGATGCAAAGGATGTGCTGTGGTTGTCTGTGGAAATTTCTGTCAATCAAACCTGGGTGCATTATGAAAACATCAATTTCCATCAGATTCACTACATAAGCAGCTCAATCTGCCATGACAAGTTCACATTTGTTTATTTTCATTGGAACTGTTGCTATTTGGAAGTTAAAATGTTTTTGGCAGGCACCAAAGAGAGAAATGTGGTGAATTTCTTCTTGCCAATTATCAGTTCTGCTGGATATATCATACAGCTACCTAAGAAATCTGACAGGCTTCATAAAATCAGCCTCAAGCTAATTAGTAATGTCAATGTTTTTCAAATGACTGTTGATATTATTGCTGTACCTCATCCAGGGACCATCACCCTGTGTATTCACGAGATATGGTGAAGTGTCATAGTCATGAATCAAAAACTTTCTGAAATATGAACATATTTCTGTCCTTTTATCTCCTCTGTACTCCTCTATTCCCTGTTTGTAATCCTGATTTATCTTATAGATTTAGTTAATATTAACTTAATCTATGTAACTGAAGAGAAAAAAAACATATGGCAAAACTTCCTACATTAATGGCTTGATATTATACATTCCGGATGATGAAGTGGCACATACAACTATGAAGGAAGTGCTAGATTCTGCAGTCTCACTGTATCTCATGATACTTGGTTTTGTTTCCTTTGAACTGCTGGAATAAATTAATGAAAGGGCAATTTGGGGGGTGAAATACTTGATTAAGAATATGGAACAATCATACAAAAGTAAAACAACCCCATAAAACCCCAAAAACCCCCATAGTATTTTATATACAAAAAACCTGCCACACACACATATTAACAAGTGCATTGTTGTTAAATTTTATGGCATAGTTAGGAAGTAGGAATGTAGTAAGGCAGAAATCTAATAATGTTCTTCTTTCAGGTTAACTTTTGTTAAACTATTAAGCACTCTTATCACTAGCAAATAATATTGCTATTTTTGTGGTAGGCTTGAGTCTAATGTTCTGACCCAGAGTGGCCTCACTGTGTTAGACATCACAGGCAAACAGTAAGAAACTCATCCTACCACACAGATCCTGTAATCTAAATAATAAATACAACCCAATGCTGAGAGGTGAAGGAGTGGGGAGATGACTGTCTTTATTTTACAGAGGGAGAACCAAGTGAGCAATTAGTTCAGTGACATACCACAGATTGAAGAGGGGCCCTGCAATAGAAAGATGATCCCAAACCAGGCTTCCTGTATCAAAGTCCAGAGCATTCACCACATCAGAATTCTTCCAGCAACAAGAGCTGTGGGGAGCCAGAGAAGAGAAAGTTTACCTAGGCATTAGGTGGAGAGGTTGACAGAATTGTGAGTCATTAGGTAGAAAGAGGAAATGGGAAGCTGAAGGATAGGATTATGGAAAAGCTAAAAGCAAAGCTTTTAATCTATGAACCTTCCCTTCACAGATAGTTGAGGTATGACTGCCAAAATATGATGTTTATTTTAGGTTTATTCCCAGTAGGAGACTTCATAAAAATGTGTGGATCATATTTTTTTCAGTTTTATTTCATCAGCTGTTGGAAAGTCTGTGCTGTCTCTTAGTTTCTGGAGATCAAAGTGTAGGCAGTGAAAAATAATCTAATCTTCCACTTTGGAATAATTTGCCACAGCAGGCATTCCCAGTGCAAATCAGATGGTGAATCAGTGATCTCAAAAGAGGATTACTTTGGATTAATTGTCCAGTGAAGCAGGCACTTTGTACAATGCAGCAGACAGCTCCAACATGAGTCAATTCATTGCTTGTTTTTCAGGTGGTTTGTTTTTTTTTTTTTAAGGAACATTAATTTACCAATGGATTCTCATACACTAATTAACAGTGTTTTGACAGCGTTTCTGTCTAGAAGACAGATTATGTGACAATACCACTAAGCAAACTTAATGGCCAGACTTTCAGGAGAGGGAGGAGGCTTGGTAGGAAGCAGCCTAAGCTGCATTTTGGTTGACTGCAGGTGCAGGTTTAAACACCGGTTTGAGGGTTCTGTTTTGAAAGTCCATTTCAGCTTAGAGCTTGATTTGTGAGACAGGAGACAATTCTGTCTGGCCATGGTTCAGTTCTACTGCTTCTCTACTTTAAGGATGTAATGTTTAAGTGATGCTTGAATTATAGAATCACAGAATGGCCTGGGTAGGAAGGGACCTTTAAGATCATCTAGTTCCAAGCCCCTGCCATGGGCAGGGACATCTTCCACTGAACCAGATTGCTTAGAGACTCATCCAACCTGGCCTTCCAGGGATGGGGCAGCCACAGCTTCTCTGGACAACCTGTGCCAGGGCCTCACCACTCTCACAGTAAAAATTTTACCCTAATCTCATCTAAACCTTTTCTGTCTCAGTTTGAAGCTGTTCCCCCTTGTCCTGTCACTCCAGGCCCTTGTAAATAATCTCTCTCCATCTTTCCTGTGAACTCCCTTCAGGTACTGGAAGGCCACAATTAGCTCACAACCCAATGCCATCTCTGTTCCAGCCTGAACAATCTCAATTCTCTCAGCCTTTCCTCACAGCAGAGCTGCTCCATCCCTCTGATCACCTCGGTGCCCCCTCTGGCCTGGCTCCAGCAGCTCCCTGTCCTTGCTGTGCTGGGAGCCCAGAGCTGGATGCAGCCCTGCAGGTGGGGACTCAGCAGAGCGGGGCAGAGGGGCAGAATCCCCTCCCTGCCCTGCTGCCCACGGGCTTTGGATGCAGCCCAGCACACGGGGGGTTCTGGGCTCCCAGCGCACACGGCCAGGGCATGTCCAGCCTCTCACTCACCAGCACCCCCAGGTCCTCCTCCCAGGGCTGCTCTTGAAGAAAAGCTTTAATACCATTTTACTGATAGTGAACATTGCTAAATTATTCTGCTTTTCAGTTTCATGGGACTGGTATGAGTAACAAGGTAATTATAAACACCACTTATCCACTTATGACCACAATGCCTCGTTTCTTCAGGTTAATGTTTAACTCCATCATGCTGTAGATGTGAGGTCATAAGTGTACACAACCAATTTGCTGCCTCCCTGTTTACATGGGTTCTGGACATTTATTAATAAAGCTAAAGATTCTTGGCTGTGTTTCCCATGTCAGAATGTTGGCTTGTTGGCTTAAGAAGCACCCTCTCTCCAGAACCAGTCCCTGGCGTGGCTGTAAAGGGATTGGAAGAGAGGTGAAGGACAAGAACTCACTTGGACATCATGCACTAAAAAGAGGAGAATTGTGCATATTCTGTGTGTGTGAAATGGTATCTGTTTCAATATCTATGGAAAGCAGTCTTTGATGGAAAGCTCAAATTTCCTGGGCAATATAAAACCTTCTGGAAGAATAACAGAAGTAGCCAACTCTTACTATAATGGCAGCAAAAAACACACACTTACAGCTTGAGATCCAGGCAGCTTTACATTAAGGTAAACCCAGATCCAGCAGCAATATTTTCTCCTGTGTTTAGATAGTAACAGCTCCAGATCATCATCCCAGCTCTGTCCTCACCCCTTGCCACACTGGAAAGAAGTATGAGCAAGCTAAAACTACAGGAGTCACTGGTGAACAGTGACCTTGCACCATTGTTTCTGTGTTCAGAGCAAGCCTGAACAAGCACTGGGAAGCTTGATGTCAGCACCAAACAAAGGTCAGCACATTGGTTCTGATTAAGTGCCAGACTGGTTGTTCTGCCTGACGTTTCCTCCCCTGTATTATCAGCCTACTCTCTCATCTGGACTCTGCAGCATGCTAGAAGTAAGCTAGAAGAGGAAAATATCGCAATTGCTCTTGAATTTTCTTTCGAAATGAATGAAAATGTTGTTTCTCTGGTGCCCACTGTCCTAGGTGAGACACCAGATTCAGCAATGAACAAAGTACTATGAAAAGTGACAGGGAGCCTTACACCTCTAAACTGCTGGGATGGAATGAGGTCAAGTTTGGCACAGTGAATTACATCAGCTGGAGGAATCCTCCTTTAAAAAACAACCCTTGCCAGCCACACCAGATACATGTTCTATCCTGCCTGTGCAAAACCACCACTGAAAGCCTCTTTGTCCACCAGGGCTGTGACAAAGATGTTCAGGTATGTTTCTGCAAGATGCAGTGTAAATGCCTACTGCTTATGTATGTTTGTAATACAGCTCTGTGTGTTCTCAGTCATCTACTGTGTGCTGCTCCTGGAGGCCACCAATGATCCCCTGCCATAAAGCAAACATCAGAACCTATCTTTTAAATAAAGAAATGCTTCTTCAAACACATGGAAATTCAGGCTTGCAAGAATTCTTGGGACTATGACACAGGACACATGTTTCTTGGTTGCTTTAAGGGTGTTCTAAGTGCACCTGTGCTTAGACTGCATTGTTACTTAACAGGAATGGCAAACTTTAGATGGATAACAAGACTGAATGAGCTTTCCTCATGTGGCAGACTGGAAATCTGTCTATGTGTCCATGACAGAGGCAGAATCAACACCAGATTCTTATTAAATATATTTGTTTGTCTTCAAATTCATCCAAAACATGACAAAGTGCTAAAGGCACTTTAATCTTGGCATGTGCAATTATTTCCTATGAAATAAAAAGTTTGCTTATAAAACCTTCCTGTCCCTGCATATCATTCCAAGTTGCCTAGGTACCAGTATAAACCTAACCCTGACCTTAAACTTAACCAAGTACCTCAGCAAATGTTTCATTTGTACCTATGAACAGTTCTATAGAAGTCACAGGTCTGAAATTCTGCATTTGTTTTTCCCAGCCATGTGTTAGTTCATTATACAGAAAGCAAAAATTCAATCTACATACATATATTATATGTACATATGTATATGTACATATATATACAAACATATGTATCTACCTGTACAAAAGACAATGCTCAGCCAATCAATGACCAAATACAGCAGCCTACTAGCAATCAGATGAATTTTTGAGCATTGCCCAGAGGTTTTTGACTCCAGGCACTCTTGACTTCCTTAGATGTGTGAGCCAAAAGGACAAATAGGTTGTTGGAATGAAATCCATCTTTCTCACAATATGGTGAATGGCAAACCTGTGCTGAATACACATCAATGCCTAATAAGGAGACAGCCATAATATGACTGTCAGTGTGACATCTGATTTTTTTCTTGTGTTCAAACATAAATGGGCTGTAATTGACAGATGTGAATATTATATGCATGTAAAGAAACAACACAGTCTGCGTCTTAGCTTTTGACTTGGAGACTGGAGGATTCCTTGGTGTTATGCATTTTTGACCTTGTAGATTTATTTATTTATTTATTTATTTATTTTGGACACATTACCCCCAAAAAGGTGTCTAATGACAGTATGTGAAAGGACAGTAAGGCATATTGCTTTATAATTTATTGCTAGCTGCAGTAACACTATCCATACTAAACATGAATCTTTTACTGTTATGAAATGTACTCAGAGAAAGCAGCAAATAATACCAGCTATGGCTATTCTGCCTCCTTTCATTCCCAGGGCATTAACTTACTTGTTATGTTTCCACCTTGGAAGAGACAAGTGAATTTAGAGTGATAGCTGCTCGGCAGTCAGTGCTACGCACAGAAATTGGATTTGAACATAAGCGTCTCTGCTGCTCCAAGCTCCCTCCTGGGGCCAAAAAGGCAGACAGATTATATTTTTCTGTGGTAAGAAATTGTACCTGTAAAAATAAGAATAAAATCATTAAAACCTGAGGTAGATTCTGTTTCCTGAGCTCCTGGATGTGTTTGGGCTTAATGATATGTATGAAACACTTGTAAATGCCAATACATGGAAATTTTCTGATCTCACAGATTTAGATGTTGTTTCCAGCTCACCATCTATACTGTCTTGTCTTATCCCAGGTGTGTTCAGCTCTGTTCAAGCAGGACAATGTCCTACTCGCTGTTTGCTCCAGTGCTGTCACTAATCCTGGTAGAGCTTGGGTTGGTTTCATCAGGAAAGGGAGGGACAGCACCGACCTGCTCGGCGTGCTTGGAATGGGAGGGAAAGAAGTCTGCAACGACTGAAACGTACCACCAGAGAGAGCTTTTGTCTTGCTGACTTTATCAGGGACACCGCACGTGGCTGTACTGCAGCTCTCAGCTCTCAATGGAAGGTTTTGTAAGTAAGTGAAGGGACCTGTGCTGCACATCTCTCCTTTGCCATGAAATCATAGATTCATAGCATTACAGAATCACACGGGTAGGAAAACACCTCCAAGAGCATCAAATCCAACATTTGACCAATCAAGCTCAGGCATAATCTTGCTCTGGGAATATCACTTTTGATTTCCACAACTGACACATTACATAATTGCAAAATATTTGTCAAATGTATGCGATCACACCTTCATTGAGCTTTGAAATACTATTTTTGATTGCTTTGGATTTTTTAAGTGGAGAAAAACAGCTTCCATGAAACGGATACAACTTCAAGAAAGTTTTGTTTCACTCTTCATTTGTCTGTGTGGTAGAGCTTGGTATGTATTATATCTGGTATTGTTTTGGCAAAATATCAGGCTGGCTCAGGAACAGAATCGGGTAGGTCAAAGCTCTGAAGCTGTTTCTGGGAAGTGTCAGGAGACACAGTTTGCAGGTTTCCTGGCTTCTTTTTTGGGCATTCAGTGTTGCAAAAAGTATACCAGGCAAAATGGATCATAACTGGGATCCCGCATCTCCACCAGCCTTGTGGCTTGAGAGGAAGCATCCCCCTCTCTGCCCTCCCCACCTCCAATATCCCTTCTCCAATTTTATTGCAGAAGTGTGTTTGCAGTTTTAAAGGTGAACAGTACCACCATCATGTAAGCCTCCTGAGACCTATGTGAAAGTGGATGGAAGTCTTCACTGAGGCAAGAGTGTCCTTTGTTCTCACAGGAAGACGATTGTTATCGTTCAGATCTTTCACTTAACTGGGCCACAGCGCTCCTTCCCACACTAAAACTTCAGGGACTGCTGAGGAATAGGCGTGCTCAGGCCTGTAAAGAAGAATTTCTCACTGCAGGTAGAATAATTGCAGCTGGCTCTGTTCTCTTCCAGAAACTGTCTAGTCCTAGGAATTTCTTAGTGTCTTAAATACTCCTCATTTCAATATCTCAGTGTACTCAAAGTTTGTTTTTTTATTTGTTTGGTTTTTGGGGGGTTTTTTTGGGTTGTGTTTTAGTTTGTTTGGGTTTTTTTGGTTTTGTGGAAAGAGATCAAACAGCATATTAAATAGCCACCAAAGCAACACATACCTTCTAAATGAGCCAGACACATGACCAAACCCCACACAATCTAATTGTATGTGGACATGAACATCGAGAAGACCTGGAGAAAAAGACCATACCACAGGTCATGTGGACTATTCTGGCATGCTATGTCAAACCAGCTTAATTATAGGTTGTCTTTAATGCCGTGTTGCAGGCTTTAATTTTATATGTGTGGGTCACTAAATAAATAACAATACTGACAGCCTAAAAATTTTGTGAAGTCCTAAAAAAGCTAAGCTATTCATGTTGGTTTGGGATTCATATAGACAAGGGTTCAAACTTCAGTGGTTCTGGCTAGGAATGGGTGACTATGCTCAAGTATCCTGGTACAGAAGCAGGCTCTAGTTTATTTGTACGCTGAAAAAAAATAAAATATGGCAGTAGATGTATTCCAATGTAGCTTTCAAAAATTTATTTTAACAAAAATGGACCTCCTAAATTTATTCACCTTGATTTTCACCCTGGAGTGAGCTCTTTATTTGTGATCATTGCACTAGCTGCTAGCTGAGAATTCTGTGTTATTCCAGGCCTTTACATCAGTGAGGACAGACACATTGCTGTACTACTTGATTGACCAGGTATGCAGTCAGAGCTGATCATGTCAAAAATTCATCAGCTCCAAGTGAGGTTTTATAGTTGCTACAGTTTGAGACTGTGCTTGAAAGGAAAGGTGAAAAGTTGCCATAAACAATACAGGATTTGACCCTGAAAGACATTTAGTAATACGTGAAAATCTCCTCTTAGCCGCCTTCATCATTCAGAGTTAATGATAATAAAACAAAGCTTTGGACAGGTGGGACAGATAGGCTGAGGCCAATGGTCTGAAGCTCAGCAAGGCCAAATTCTGGGTCCTGCCCTTGGGTCACAGCAGTGCTATGGGCCAAGGCAGAATGTCTGGAAAGCTGCCCTGGGGAAAAGGGCCTGGGGGTGCTGGTTAGAGCTGAACATGAGTCAGCTGTGCCCAGATGTCCAAGAAGGCCAATGTCACCTGGCCTGGATCAGCAGTGGTGTGGCAGCAGGACCAGGGCAGGGATTGTCCCCTGTGCTGGGCACTGGTGAGGCCACACCTCAGATCCTGTGTTTAGTTTTGGGCTCCTTGCTGTAAGAAGGACATTGAGGGGCTGGATCATGTCCAGAAAAGGGCAGTGGAGCTGGGGAAGGGTCTGGAACACAAAGCTGATGAGAAACAGCTGAGGGAACTGGAGATCTGGAGAAAAGGAGGCTCAGGGGGAACATTATCACTCTCTACAACTGCCTGACAGGAGGGTGTAGCCAGGTGGGGTCAAGATCTTCTCCCAGGTAGCAAGTGACAGGACAAGAGGAAATGGCCTTAGGTTGCACCAGGGGAAAAGTCTAGATTGTACATTAGGGAAAATCCCTTTCCTTAAAGGCATCAGAACAGACTGCTCAGGGAATTTGGGGAGTCACCACCTCTGGAGGTGTTTAAAAGTTGTACGTATGTGACACTGAGGGTCATGGTGTGCTTGGCAGTGCTGGGTTGATGGTTGGACTTGATGATCTTAGAGGTCTTTTGCAACCTAAATGATTCTACGATTCTGATTTCAAAACCTTAAACTGAGTGCCTGGCTGTGTCTGTAGGTGCACTTTGGCTCTTCTGCAGTTGCTCTACAATGGATTCCCACACAGGAAGGGTAAGGTGTGATATTGGAGCAGGGCATTGCCTAGAGCAGGAGCCCTCCCTCTGCCCAGCAGTGCATGTTCCCAGGACCAGCCCTGCCACAGCCTGTAAAGCAGCATCAACTCAACCATTTCTCAGACCACTCTGTGAATCAGCTCAGGGAACTGCTTTGGGTGAAAATTAGCCAGCAAAACAGGGCATGGGCTACCTGTGCCTGCCCACCTGCAAATGCAGAGGAGGCTGCATTAGGAAAGGGATGTGGAGAAATTTGGGAAGGCAGAAAGCCAGCAAGAGCACTCCCACCCTCTGGTTACAATGTGCCTCAGTATGAATGAGGTTATGGCTCTTTTTTCCACAAAGGGTGTGCAGGTGTGTGAGCTGGCACCACAAAGCTGCTCAGCCTATCTGATGCCAAGCAGCTGCACTGACACACCCACTCACTGCTGTCCTGCTTGACCTTCCTCCCTGTCCTGCCTGGGTGCTCTTTGTGAGCCAGGGAGAACCAGCAAAAGCTGCAGATGATTTTGTGCCTCTTTAAGGACCAGTTCCCAGACGGGTCTGGAAAAGGCCAGGGCTGGCTCAGGGGTTGCAGTGGAGAGACAGAGCACTCTGGTGCTGAGGGAGGGGAGATGAGGCAGTGGGGATGCCTTTGCTTGGCTCAGCTGGCATGGAAAGCACTGCACCAGCACAAGGCAGCCCACTTCAAAAGCTGCTGCACCTGGAGGCTCCTGGTTTGTCCAGAGAGCAGGTATCAGTGGAATTCCATCGCTACTGACAGAAGGCTTCTGGACTTGGACAAGAATAAATAGCCTGTATTGGAAGGGATCTTAAAGATCATCTTCTTCCAACCCCCTAATGTGGACAGCAACACCTTCCACTACACTAGATTGCTCAAAGGTCTTGAACAAAGCTGCTCTTCAACATTTCCAAGAATGGAGTATCCAGAGCTTCTCTGAGAAACCTGTGCCAGTGACTCATCACCCTCACAGTAAATAATTTTCTCCTAATGTCCAAAACATACTCTCTGTCAATTTGAATTCATCCCACTTGCTCTGGCACTCCAGGCCCCTGTAAAAACTCCTTCTCTGACTTTTCTGTAGGCTCCCTTCAGATACTGGAAGGCCACAATTAGGTCACCCCAGAGCCTTCTCTTTTTTGTGCTGATCAGTCTAATTTCTCAGCCTTTCCTTCTCAGGAGAGGTGCTGCATCCCTCTTGAACTCACTCCAACAGGTCCATGTCTTTCTTGTGCTGAGGACTCTAGAGTGGGACGCAGTACTCCAGGTGGGGTCAAGTATCCTCTATTTGATGGAGTGTTCACTCCAGTGTTCAGGATTTCTTTTCCACTGCACTGTCATCCCCCAGTGTGCCTGATCTGTCTTGGTAGATCTCTCGACTTCTTTTCCCTGCAAATGACTCCTTCATCCTTTCCAAGTGCACCTTCTCAAAGTTTATAAAGAGAAAGCAACACAACAGACAAGTTGCTCTGCACTGCTTTCATAAATTCCAGTGCTAGGCTGAGAGTTTATACTGGATTTTTGAAGCAGGGGACTGCAAATATTATCTTCCTTCCTCTTCTATCAATGTTTTAGCCCAAGGCTTCTAATTTCAGTGTATTGCTTAGCACAGGACATACCATGAGCTAAAAACTATCTCTAAAGCACAGCAGTTCAAATGAAGTGGCACACTGCCTTGTGATACAGAACAGCTGACTCATATCAAAGGAAAAATAAAGGAATAAGGAATATTTACAACTAATTTCATGCAGCTGTTGTGGAGGGAGAGGGTACTTATCATTGTCTGCAGGGGCAACACAACAAGATAAACCTCTGTTAGGCAGCAAAAAAGCCACCCTATTATAGGTGACCTGACACCACAGTTGTTTGCCAATGACTTGTCCAGCAAGACTGCTTTAAACTATGGGCAATGGAAGTAGTTTCCAGTGGATCTCAGGCGACTTTGAATTTTCGAAAGACTCTACTGCACAAAACACCTGTTTGTATTTTGGGTTCTACATTTTTAAATAAGTCTGAAGGAACCTGGAAGAGAACTTTTGGAAGGATTAATCCTCCCAAAAAGTGGAGAAGCAGAGACTAGTGGCAGTATTGGCATTCCATTGCATGCAGCTGTTTTTGTTTTTGGTGGGGTTTTTTTAGTTTGGTTTTTTGGGTTTTTTTTTGTAATTTTCTGCTGTGATGGTGTTTATCTTCTGGAAGAGGATACTCAGAGAAGATGTGGAGTATCCAACCTCTGAGATATTGAAAACGCATCCCGACATGGTCCTGAGCAGCCTGCTCTGGCTGGTCCTGTTTTAGGCAGCATTTGGACCAGGTGATCTCCCAAGGTGCATTCCTGCCTCAGCTGATCCCTGGTAGTGAGTGACTGTGTGTGTCTGCTAGAGAGAGCAACAGTGAGTGCAAGAGCTGCTCAGTGGCTTGCAGTCAGTGCATGCTACTCATCTTCTAATTATTATTTAGTCCCTTTTTGCTGGCTGAAACTCAAGCCTGTCTTGGGAAGGAGAGCTCTGCCAAAGCAGCACCATGAATTCACCTTTCCCACAAGTGTAAACAAAGGTATTAACATGATATGTGTTTCTGGACAGATTTGATCTTGTGTCTGAACATGACACAAGAAGGAAATATCTTTACTTTTTCCTGTTTTAGTTCAAAATTGTGAAAAGTGTCTTAAAACCAGCAATAAGGTGCTGTAGAAAATGCAGCATGTGGAGCTAAGTTTGCAAAATGAAGTGTTCTGGTTTGCCACCCCACAGTTAAAGTTAGCAGCGCAGTGTGGTTCATCCCTTTGTGGTTAGTCATGATGAGACACTCTTTGCTCAGACCATCACATATGGTTTTTCTCTATGCTTTCTTCCTCCTCCCCCTCGTTCCCACAATAGATGGAACTCACTGAATGAGCAACCAGAGATACTCTTTTAACCTTGCTCAGTGTTTGAGCAGTCTGTCTGAAATAGGGACACGCAGGGACCCAACAAGCTGTGTTCATCCTGACCAGTTTTCAACCTTGTTTTGGGGTAATTCCCATCTGTGGTTCCCCCTCAGCTTGACTCCAGTGCTCACCACACTTGGCTGATCAGAGGAAAGTTTTTGCCAGCACGAGCCTCTCAGAGAAGCTGGATCCTTGGCATGGGTTCTCAGGAGGCTGGTGCTGAGGCCTTCAGGGATGGAAGAACAATGACCTGACAGCAGGGCTGAGGGCTTTATCAGAGCAGCAAGAAGCGGCTCTTGGTCCCCACCCATCTCCAGCACTGTCAGGCCCTTGCAGCCTCCTCAGCTTTGTAGGGCAAGAGCTGGTCTCTGACTCACTTTCTTTCAACATGAGCCAGGTTAGTTTTGACTTTATTTAACACCATGAATTATGGTGGTGGTTGTTTCTGTTGCGGGACAGCTATGAAAGGGATGGGAACAGACATTCCTTACCTGCCCCCTTGGTGGCCAAAAGGTACCTTTCCCTCACCAGATGCAGCACTGAGCTGGCAGCAGGTGGAGTTCATGGCCAGTTAAACCCCACAGCACAGCTGGCTTGGGTTGCGGCCTCAGCCTGGCATGGACAGCCCTGCCAGCCCAACTTGGAGTCACAACCTCTTAAGTGACCACCACAGCACAAGGGATGTCTCAGAGGTGTGTCAGTCGGTCAGCTTTGGACACAGACTCACAGGGGCAGGAGAAGGCATCCCTCCAGGGAGGGTTCCATGACCTCATCAGAGCCGCAGCTACTAGCAGCGAGAAAGGAAACAGACACCTTGTCTTGAGGAGTGTACACCAGCAGTGCCAAACTACCAACTGAGGGACCATGTTGTGATCAGAGGAGTCGGAAATCTGCATTGCTGGGCAATGATATTTTCCCTGCTTATATCAGCTGTGTAAAATATGTGATTTTTTTTCTTAAGAGATAATACGCAGCTACAAGCAAGTTTTCAGAAAAGATTAGTCTTGCCTCAATCACACCTTTAAAAAAACCTATGATCAGCAAATGAAACTGAAATGTTCACAAAGCCCTATAGAAAATGGCACTGTGCTGAAGAACTGATGCATTGAAGTAGAAGGTAAATATAAATAATATAAATGATGACTAAGCTGTGTGCTTTCAGCAGGCTGAAAAGCTGCATTTCACAGTTAGCTACGCAGTGTCTAGAATCTGCCTCTGTGATAACAACATGAAGAATATCAAAGCTAAATTGGCAAAGCCTTGAGCTGACCTTCACCATGAAGTAACTTTCCCAAGATGACTTCCTTTGGCAGGGCCTGCTCAGGTCTAGTTGAAGATGACAAACTATGGGGACAAACCTTTTAGCTGTGTTTGTTGTGATAGGACAAGGAGTAATGGTTTCAAACTAAACCAGGCTCTAATTAGATTAGACATCAGAAAGAAATTTTTTACAAGGAGGGTGATGAGGCACTGGAATAGATTGCCCAGGAAGAGTAGGTGCACCATCCCTGGAAACATTCAAGACCAGGTTGGATAGGGCCCTAAGCAACACAGTCAAGTCAGGATGTTGCTGCCCGTGGCAGGAGGCTGGAACAAAATGAGTCCCTTTAAAGTCCCTTCCAACCCAAACCATTCTGTGATTCCATGACACCGAACCAGATGTCTCACTGTCACTGCTGGATCTGTTTTAAAGCCAGATAGAACAATGAATATACTTGTGACTGAGATTTGCAGACATACAGGTGTTGTATTTACAAATAAATCCTAACTATTACTGTGTGCAAGTTATCTGCTTTTAGAATAATATTTTTGTCATCTGACTTTTCCTCTGTGGAAAACACTAGTTGCTAAACAACATGCAGTACAAAACCAGAGCTAGTAAAGAGATCACACTGACCATTATGTGGCACCGAACACTAAAATGTTGAATTTAAAAATTAGGCACCTAATTTTAAACAATGCAGTTAATTAACAGATTTGTTGTGGTTGTTGAATAGGATGGCACAGAAATAAGGGAATAGATGAAAGCATCTGGCCACTAGTGTTATTTTTGTGGCACTGAAAGACACCGTTACATTACTGGGAGTACTATAACTGGTCTGCTTTTCCTGTTGGATCAATGTCTTTCTTTGACCCACACACCAAAACTGGAAGGCTTCTCTAAGTGCTGTGTTATTTTAACACATACAAAACCAAGCACAAGCCAATGACCTTGGCCATTTGTCACACTGAGGGAAAACAATGCCAATTGTTCACAAGCAACAAGGCCGGGTTTGTCTCCGTGGCTGAGCCCAAGGCCTTCTGGCAGTTCTGCTGAGGGTCACTGTCACCCAGCAGAAAAACATGCCCTTGGGACAGGCAGTTCTTCACCCCCAGCCCCCTTCCTGCAAGCCCAAGGCCAGGTGGTGGGCTTGCAGGGAGACAGCACAAGGACAAGGCCAGCTCAGCCCTGCTCCGCTGGGAGCAGAGGCTGGAGGGAAACAGCTTTATGCCTGCTGGCAGAAACCCAACTCTTGGGGTCTGCATGGGGCTGTCTCAAGCCACAGAACTGCAGCTTCATTTGAGGAGGGCTGGAAAAGTTGCTGCTTCCTCCCACTCATCTTTGTCCCCCACATCCCAGGGTGAAGTCTCATCAGAGTCAGCTGCAGAAGTAGCTGATGCTGACCGAGACTCACTGAAAAGCCGTGTGTGGATGCTGGCTGCCTCCTCCAAGGGCAGGATCCTGTTACTGCTGTGAGAAATCTCATTATCTTTTCTTAAAAAGCTAAAAAAGGGAAAAAAGGCCATGCCTTTTCCTTCCTGTTCCTTTGCCTCTCAGTATAAAGCACCAGCACCTTTCCTTCAAAAATTAACCTCCTTTGCTTCTCAAGAGTTGATTATAAAGAGAAAACACAATTTTTGAGAACTGTCCAGTTTGGATGAAACTGCTGTAAGGGAAACCTTTATAACTACATACAGTAATAAAAAGGTAAGTGCTCATTTGCTGCTGGGAAAACCATTTACAAGAGGATTTCAGGCTAATGAAGATCAGTTTGACCTGCCTACTGGTTAGTGGTGTAGGTGAGTGCATCTTTCCCATGACTGTATTAAGCACTTTTTAAAGGTCTTCTCTTGCCTTCCTTTCCTTACCCTTAAGGTACTGGAAGGCCGCAATTGAGTCACCCCAAAGCCTTCTCTGTTCCAGCCTGAACAATCCCAATGCTCTCAGCCTTTCCTCACAGCAGAGCTGCTCCATCCCTCTGATCACCTTGGTGCCTCCTCTGGCCTGGCTCCAGCAGCTCCCTGTCCTTGCTGTGCTGGGAGCCCAGAGCTGGATGCAGCCCTGCAGGTGGGGTCTCAGCAGAGCGGGGCAGAGGGGCAGAATCCCCTCCCTGCCCTGCTGCCCACGGGCTTTGGATGCAGTTTTAGAGGGTGCTGTTGCTTGCTAAACTCTTTATGCTAAGGGAAGAGAAATACTGCATGTTCCACAGTAATTTGCAGATGGGTACAGATTCCTTCACCTATCTCCACACTGAAGGACCAACTATCCTTAAATACAGTCACCTGTACAAAGACCTTGGTAATATTTAACTACACAAAGAACTTAAGTAGTTGTAAGGGCACTTCAAACAAACCTCTAGTCAGAAAAGAGCACAAGTGATTTTTAAAAGTGCACTCTACATAAATATCTATTCAGGATTTCCTTTTAAAGCCATCTGGGGAGAGAAGCCCATAATTGTTTATTTCAATTCACAGCTCTAAACAGAATAATTTGCAGCCTATGATCTTTTCACTTTGAAGGCTGACTGCCTTGGATTTTGAATTCTAATTACTTTACCTACTGGAAGCCACAAAACCGCTATTTCTCCTGCCCCAACCCCTTAAACTTCCCACAGTATTTTTTTTTATAGCAGATTAGCAAAAATCATTGAAAAGGTGAAAATCCTGAAACTATTTTTGATAATTTCTTCTTGCTTTAGGTGGATGAAAAAAGTCCTATCATTTAAAGCTGGTATTTGGCTTCACAGAATATTTATTTTTTCTGCTTTATCAGGAAGAAAAAATATTTTAAAGAGGAACTACTGGACATGTTCTGCAGAGGACCTTAGACCAAACTGGTGTTATTAAATAAGAAGTTAGACTACCCTTGGCCAATAAACTGTGTCTTTAGCCATGTTTCTTCACTTATGTGATATAGCAATCCATGCTACCATGACAGTAACATACACTCTTATATATATGCATGTGTTATATACAGAGATATTTTTTATCCTTAACAGAAGTCAATGAAGGCTGCTATGTGCTTCAGTGACCACAGAACTAACACACTGGCTTGATTCAGTATTCAGAGTATACAGAAAAGCACAATAAATTTTCAAATAAGAGGCAGGAAAAATTCTTACCCAAGTTCTCATTATAGATAGATGTGAAAGTATCTCATCAATTTTGTGAGTATGGCCACACAGACATCCCAGGTGACTTAGACTGCAAAGGCCACCTCTATCCCATAGCCCATTTCTGCTTCATCTCAACATTGCACGCTTTTGAAATAAGGATGAAGATGCTAAAGTTGTTGCAATAAAGGTTCACATATGAGCTGCTCCAGGACCAGTCTCTGTAGGTCTTTTGTTACTGCAACGGGTTTTGCTCAGAGGCATCTTGATGTGGAGTCAGTATAGCACCTCAGTGAATAAGGTACTTGAATTCACTTCTTTGTTACTTTGAGTAAAACTAAATGCTACAATGAGGTGTTTTTGTTTGTTTGTTTGTTTGTTTTTTAATGCTAGCCTAATGCCAAGACTACATCTTAAAAAACTGAAAAAGGCGTTGTTTGACTCCTGAGCTACTGAGGTAGGTGGAGAGGACAGGACAGAACTGCATAACCCTTCCCTTGTTAGCCATTAGATGATTATTCATAGTCATGCACATTTTTCATCAGTGCTAAGTCATATCTTCCTAAAAATAACATATTTTGAACATTTTCTTAGTATTCAGGTAGGGACTTTTTTAGCCAGCTCTGGGCTTGACATCAAATTTCTTCCCGATTTTCTACCTTCTCATGTCCATGCTTTATTCTTGAATCCTTGAGCTACCAATAAATTGCTCTGTCAACAACCCTACTCAAGCCTGCAATTTTGCCTCTCTTTGCTGTCTCAGTGGCAGCACCTTTTCTGACACCTAAGCTGGGGTTAAATGTCTGTGCCTGGCACTGAGAAAGGTGAGGGGGTGAGTGAAGGAGGAACTGGGGGTTACCAAAGGTGTTGGAGGGGAAGAGAGTAAATTCTCAGATGTTACAAGTAATTTTGCTGTTGTTCATGCCAACAGAAGAACAATGGCATTTGTCAGGCTTTTTGTGGTGATTCAGGACTGCAGACAACAGCAAACAGAGAAAAATGCTCCTGCAGGCAAGGACTGGGAGGTATCTGATGTGGCTGCCTTAGGAAAGGCCTTTGGAAAAGAATTAACTACATAACTACAACCAGCAAATTAATTTGTTCTCAGTAATTGAGAAAAACAGTCCTTTAAATAAACATTTAAGCAGATGGTAGATAGACATTCCAGCAGGTTTAAGGATTTCATGGCAATGGGAACCCTATGGGATACAAATTAAATGGAGGTGAAAAACTCAGTAAAGTTCTGTCTTTCATTTCACCACAGGATCTCCCATTGACTTGTGATACTACTACACTAGCAAACAATAGTAATGTAGCATCATCTTTTTTTTCCACTCAGCTGCAGAATTTAATCTACTTTGGGAGCTATGGCCACCGGCATTCCTACTTCCCTTTATTCCAACACACTGTCTTAACATACCATCCTTATGAAATCATTTTTTTAGAACTTGAAGCCAAGCGATGCTAACACATTTAATATTGCAAAACAAAAGTGAATAGAGGGCTGTTTCAACAATAAAAAAGGACTTTTTATAAAATAGGCTTCCTTGCAGACTTTATGAATTTAAACCCTGGCTTTCTTTAGCCAGAAGCATCATGATTTTGAGATGTTTTAGAACCACAGCTATTGTGTGGAAGTTTCCTTAACAAGAAACCCAACCAACTTTAATAGCCTCAATGCTATTTCTACAGATACAGCTTCCCTAGTGTAGTTGCAGTTACACGTCATCAATTTTATATGCACCAAAAACCAGAAACAACATTTTATTCTTTCCTAGAACCAAAAATCCTGGGAGGGGCAGAGAAAATAAAATAAGCAATCTGCTAATCTGAAAAAAAGAAAGTAGTAGATTGTTTATTTTTTTATTACTGTTCCTTCAAAATTTACTCCAGTATTTAAATATGTACGTCTAGATCTCATAGCTGCAAAACAAATGTAAATACCCCTGCAATCCATTACATGTCTGCCACATGGAATCAGCATTTCCCATTTTGACAGAAACAGTAGCATTACCTAGACAGTGTTATCATAGAATCCTAGAAAGGTTTGGGTTGGAAGTGACCTCAAAGATCCATCTTGTTCCAACCTCCTGCCATGGCCAGGAACAACTTCCACTATCCCAGGGTGCTTCAAGCCCTATCCAGCCTGGCCTTGAACACTCTCAGGGATGGGGCAACCTTTGCTCGTGCGTCACCACACTCATAGTAAAGAATTTTTTCCTAATATCTAATCTAAACCTACTATCTTATGTAGCAGAAATATAAAATCCCAACCAAACAAACAAAAAGTCAATTTTGTTCTGAAGGTTTGATCAGTTAAAAAAGCAGCAATTAACCCCAAGTTCCCTCCCCACTTTCTGGACATGGCTTGGTGGCATGGAAACCTGCACAGGCATTATCCATATTGCTAGCAGAATACACCTGCCCAACATGAGTTCCCAAACTGGGAAACAGGGAGAGCAACATTTTTATAATGGAGTTACAAAGGTGCTCCTAAAAACTAAGATTCTGCGTGAAAATAATAGATTAAGATCTTAAATGTATCTAACTGTGGTGTGCTCTATCATACAGATCTCATTTTGATCAAGATGCCTCCTTGTGAATTTAATTATTACCTAACCCAGCCTCAGATGCAGCTGTGTTCTCACTGCTGGGGCCTCCAGGCACTACAATACAAATAAAGTCACAAAAAGTTTTGAAATTCCATTTCAGTGAATGCTTTATTTGTAATATATTCCTTTGTTAAAAGAATTACGTTTCTACCCTTTATCAATAGCAATTGCAAAGGAACCCACAACAGACAACTCTCAAACTGTAGCAATTTTACTCATTTTCAGAGTATTCATTAATATCCTTCTGTTAAGTGCCAGTTTATGGCCAATTCTTGTTACCATTTTAAGAAGCAATAGATTGTAATGCAAATGAAAACTAGTGAGCTTTAACTGTTAGACTCTCAGATTGAATTTTATTTGAACATTAGAATCAGAGTCACAGAATGGCCTCTGTTGGAAGAGACCTCACAGACCATCTCATTCCAATGCCCCTGCCATGGGCAGGGACACCTTCCACCAGACCAGGTTGCTCAGAGCCCTATCCAGCTTGGCTTGGACACTTCCAGGGAAGGGGAATCCACAGCTTCTCTGGGCAACCTGTGGCAGGCCTTCACCACTTTAACAAGGAAGCATTTCTTCCTAATATCTAATCTAAACATACTCTCTGTCAGTTTGAAGCCATTTCCCCTTGTCCCGTCACTCTAGAACCTTATAAATAGTCTCTCTCCATCTTTCCCTTCAGGTACTGGAAGGCCACAATTAGCTCACCCCAGACCCTGCTCTCTTCCAGGCTGAACAACCCCAATTCTCTCAGCCTTTCCTCATAGGAGAGGTGCTCCATCCCTCTGAGCATTTTGCTCTCCTCTCTCCAACTGGTCGATTTGATAGGTGTTCATAAGCCTCAAACACCGCCTTTGCAAATCGAAGCATTCTCCCTTTGGCCTTTTTAAAGACTGTTCACTACTTACTCTCAAAATATATCCATCTCTGAACTGAATACCCTAATATTCAGTGTTTCATATACAGAAGCAACTCAAATTTAATGCAAGATCAAGATAAACAGCTCACATTTAACTCAATATTTATACCACACTGATTTTCCAGTGAAAGTCAGGAAAGCAATGAGGAAAGAAATTCTCCACGTGTTGATGGTTTGCACATTTTATTATAGTTATATCTGTCCTCTTGAACTCCTCTGGGCTACAGATGTGCTGCAGCAAATGCAGTTCAGAGCTGACAGACAATGGGATAAGTGCTGACCCCTTCTGAAACTTGGGCCTGAGAAAAAAGCCATATAGTTAATTTTTCAGTACGTGTGCCAGGTGTACGCTTTTATTTCCCACAAGTCACAATCTGAGGCAGAGCACGAAAAAAAATTGCTTCTCTGTGGCTTATTTGTCCCCAAAGTCAGCATTCCTACTTATAATTCCTCTTAAAAACCAAAAAAAATCCCCTTCAACCTTGCCCGGATCAATAACATATCTAACGTAACAAAAAGAAAATACTTCAAATCATAGTAAGGACTTCAAAGGGTAGATGTTCTGCATTTAATTCCCAGAAAAGCAAACAGAAGTGTTAAGTATAACTTAATTCTCCTCATTATCCAGTTGAACTGAAATTGACCCTCATCAGTCTGCTCAGACACCTGGGGAACGCTAAATTCAGCCTCCCTCAGACTGTGGGATGGCCACTTTCACAGGTAGGAGTAACAGAATCCCAGAATGGGCTGGGTTGGAAGGGACCACAGTGGGTGATCTGCTCCCACCTCCCTGCTCCAGCAGGGTCATCCCAGAGCACATGGCACAGGATTGCATCCAGATGGTTCTCAGGTCTCTCCAGTGAGGGAGACTCCACACCCTCCCTGGGTGATCTGTTTCAGTGTTTGGTCACTGCACACTGAAGAAGTTCTTCCTCATGTTCAGGTGGAACTTCCTGTGCATCAATTCCTGCCCATTGCCTCTTGTCCCATTGCTGGGCACCGCTGAGCAGAGCCTGGTCCATGCTCTGACCCCTCCCTGCAGGCACTGACAGACACTGAGGAAGTCCCCTCTCAGCTGTCTCTTCTTGAGGCTGAACAGCCCCAGCTCCCTCAGCCTTTCCTCATAAGAGAGATGCTCCATCCCTTCATCATCTTTGTCACCCTCTGCTGGAGCTGCTCCAGGAGCTCCAAGTCTCTGCTGTCCTGAGGAGCCCAGGACTGGACACAGCACTCCAGATGTGCCTCAGGTGTGCAGAGGGGTGGGATCACTCCCTGACCTGCTGGCAATGCTCTTCCTAATATACCCCAAGACATCATTTGCCTTCTTGGACACAAGGGCACTGCTGGCTCAGGGATAGTCTGTTCTCCACCAGGACCCTCAGGTCTTTCTCAGAGATACTTCTCTCACCTGACCCTTACCTTGGTACTGAATCAACAAGGTCTACCAACAGATGTGCATATGGAGATTAATCCATCTTCTGACAACAAGAACCAGGGATTTTCTAGTGCCCACTTACTCATAGGCCCACTTGCACACACAAGCAGTGATGCTACTGATTTTTTCCCCTCCTGAACCACAAAATGCTCAGATAAGCTCAAATCCCTACTTATGCATATGTGGAGGGGCTTTGGAACAGCTGGAGGATATGGAAGGAAACAATAAAAAAATAATAAAAACACAAAAGGAACCTCTCCTATGACACCCAGTTATCACTACACATAGGCCAATCAATAAACCTACTCTGAACTTTAGCTTATTTCTCAGCTTGAGTTTAAAATCAAACCTAAACCCTTCTTCATGCTAGTCATGCCTTCAGCTCAGCTAGAGAAGTTACTCCATTTTCACTTAAAGAGCCAAAAGCATAAAGACTCTTAACTTTTCTCTGTGTGTCTGTATCTTCCACTCATCCTCCCCCAGATTTTTTCAGTGCAACTCAGCAACCTTCAGCTACTCAAATGCAGTCCTGCAGTATTTTTGGCGGAGACTAAGATTCTTGTCATGGTAGACTGAAATAAGTTAAAAAATGCAAAGGCTGTTCTGATTTATAATGTACTATTACTACTTGCATTTCAGAACTTTATCAGTCTGATCTAACTTTATAAAGAAATCATAACAAGGCAGTGTAGTATAACAAATTTATTGAGTTTCATCAAAGTAATTTTTCAGCATTGAAAATTTCACACATATAAAACAACTTCAACTTCTATGCATTAAAACCAAAGTATGGATTATTATTTTTTTAATGTAAAGCAAGTGCTGTGCTTTTTTTAAACACTTCATGAACCAAATTTTTCAGTTATAAAGCTGATAAAAATAAGTGATACACCACTATTTTTTTCTTCAACATGTGAAATTCATCTCTTTGGGAAACAATACTTGTTAAAATTGTATCATGAAAGATACAGACCTGAAAAAGGATAAACAATCATACACAAGGCATAAACGTTACACAGAGTAATTCAGACATTTTATAAAGAGATCTGGAAAAGTACCTAAAATAGTGATATTTATTTAGTATAAAATTTCAATAATAAAATATTGCTCATAATAAATAAGAAAACATGAGTTTCATTAATACTGTTCTCCCCTTAAAGCTCTCTTGGATGTAACACGATCAGACCTGATCAAAAGTCAAATTTTTATTTTGTCCTCTGTATGAAGGAGGCAGGTTTACAGGCTTCAGGTCATTC
Source organism: Hippolais icterina (assembly GCA_013400075.1). Lineage (NCBI taxonomy): Eukaryota > Metazoa > Chordata > Aves > Passeriformes > Sylviidae > Hippolais > Hippolais icterina. Next base: position 76,224 of record VWYN01011937.1, read on the forward strand.
TTTGCTAGAAACAATTCTATTATAAACAAAACACTGAATTCATTTCAAGGCTCATGCGTATTTATGGGAAAAAATAATAATCCCCAAATGTGAATAAACCATATTACAGTAGATTTTAATACCCAAAATATTTGCCCTTTTTGTTAAACCCAAAGTGGAATAAGACTTCCCGCGGATTATGAATACAAAGAGAAGGCTGCCCAAGTTTTCTCGAAAGCTTCTAAATATGGGTGCAGCTGTACTTTATGGTTATCAATGCTGTTAGGGACAGTTTGCTCTAGGGGGCATGGAAGTTGTCTCCCTTTATATGGGGACGTTGGATTTCATCCCTGCTCTTCCCATCTGCAGACAGGGCAGTTTGGAGCAGTTCTTCAGCAGCTGCTCGATGGCGATGTGGCGCACATTGAGCTCGGAGGCCAGGGAGTCCTTCTCCTGGACCTGCCGTGTCAGCTCCTCAAACACATCTGCAACAACAGCACTGAGTCAATGCACTTGGTCCCTGTACTGACACGGTCTTAGGAAGCAGTGACAAACAACACTGGGGAAGAGGCACAGACATTTAAGTGGGATCATGCACAGAAACTGCTTTTCCTGGTTCCAGCACAGCTTTGCATGCATTGCAAACTGAACTTTGTTTCTAGTTACAGACAACCTGAGCCAAGGTGGATCAGTTTAGAACTCCAAACAAAGCTGACTCTGGCCTGTATCAGCAGTGGTGCAGCAGCAGGACCAGGGAAATGACTGTCCTTGTGTGCTGGGCACTAGTGAGGCCACACCTCAAATCCTGTGTTCAGTTTTGGGACTCTCACAGCAAGGACATGGAGGTGCTGGATCATGTCCAGAGAAGGGAACAGAGCTGGGGAAGGGTCTGGAGTACAAGGCTGATGAGGAGCAGCTGAGGGCGCTCAGCCTGGAAAAAAGGAGGCTCAGGGAGGACCTTATCATTCTCTACAATTGCCTGACAGGAGGGTGGAGCCAGGTGGGATCGGGCTCTTCTTTAAGGTAACAAGTGACAGCATGAGAAGAAAAGGCTTTAGTTTGCACCAGACAAAGTTTGATTGAAAATCAGGAAGCATATCTTCATGGAAACGGTTGTCATGTACTGAAACAGGCTGCCCAGGCAAGTGGTGGAGTCACCATCCCTGGAGGGATTTAACAGACATGGAGATGTGGTGTTTAGGAACCACTAGGTTTAGTGCGGGACTTAGCAGTGCTGGGTTAATGGTTGCACTGGATGATCTTAAGGGTCATTTTCAACCTTAACAATTCTAAGGCTCTAGTCAAATTCTTAAAGAAAACACTGTATCAATTTGCAGCACCAAAGCAGATTACATAATGAAATCACCTAGAAATCTCTCTATTTCACACACTTCCATACAAAACAAGAGACTTCAGTTAAAAACTTAATTGACAGAAAGGCAATCAAAATTTCTTTTTTAAAAACCAGACCTTTTTTAAATGACAAACCCAAAACAAAGAGTATTGAAAAATTCTCACCCTGGATTTCCTTGAGCAGTTTTTCATTAAGTTGCTTTAACTCTCCTAGAGTCATTGTAGTCACTGCAACAATAAAATCTATTATTACTACTACTAAAGTCACATAAGCACCCCTAAGCAGACTCCTGTTTTCTCAAGATTTCTCCTATTTGCATCCTTATGATCAACAGATGCATGGCCGTAAGTCAGAGACAACAGTATTCATCAGTCATTTGAGGAAAGTCTGAAAATCCTCTTTTTAAACTTACTCCATTAGAAAACCCTCTCTTCAATGTCAAAAAGGTGGAAAATCAAGCCCTGAAAACAGCTGCATCCAGAACCGGAACTGCTTGGCATATTTAAATACTCCACCTTCCTCTGACTGCAAAACGTGATTTACCCAGTGCAACCCCTCCAAGCAGATCTGTTTAATTGTGGGCAAGGGGACAATTCTGAGGTATATCCTGGTACACTTCCCAGCATGCAAGAAGCAGCTTACTGACAGAATCTTCAGCATGTGGCTGCCTGTTTTGGTTATCAAAGTTTGTGCTTTATGCATACAGGAATAACATACACAGTTTCCAGTGAGTATATCAGTGACAAATGATGAAGGACAATCTTGGCTTGATATGAAGTCCAGCATATAAAAATAGTTTTCCTTCTGTGCTCCTGGTGAGAACTACAAGATCTTCTGTATCATTCAAAAGCCCTTCAGCATCTCAGGTTCTGTGCATTGATCATCCTCCCTCACAGAAAATACACCTTAAGCCTCAGAGGAGGGAACTGTGAAAGCACTCTTCACTGACCTTGATCAACAGCAGGGAGGCACTGGCCTGCTTCCTAGGACTCCCTCAACCCTGCAGTGGACACACATGGTGCCATGCCTGCAGCTGAGATGCCCTTGTCACCACGGTGAAAAGCAGAAATCTGAACACCACAGGGGGCACAAGCTTTAAGACCTTGCAATTCTAAAATACTGTTTTGAAACTTCAGCAAAGCTGTTTCTGCTGTAGCTTAGCAAAGCTCTCACTGCATACTTGAGAGAAAAAAATGATGTTGCAGCTTTTTTCCAGAGATTTCTCTGTGCAAAAGGTTTCTACATGGCAAATTTGAAGTCCAGAGTTCTGAAAAAGATGGGCTTTAGCTACCCACTGGATTATTTGATTATCCTAAGCCTTCCCTTTCAAACTTTCTCACAGCTGGCAGCTGCGGATGTTAAATTGCTGACAGTACTGCCAAACCAAAGAAGCTGGCAATAGCTAAGACTTGGTATTTGAGGCATAATCCCAGTTAAGAATAAAACTGATTCACCTTCCTCCTCCATCACCCAGGTAAAATGGTGCTCCTTCCTACCTTCAGCTATCAATAAACCTGAAAAGCCCCTTCTCACACCTTACCACCCTTTAAGAACTATGAAAACCCTGACCAAATTTAATATTGGAATTAACAGCTAAAAATTTCAAGATTTTTTTTCCCCCTTTTATACTAGTAGTAGGATGTTACTTCCCCATTCTTCAGTATTTTCATTAACATTTTGTCATCTGGCAGACAGGCTGGTTCACAAATTTCATTTGAGTGTTTTGGGACAGTTTTGAGTGTTGTTTCATGGCACATTATCCTGATACAGAGGGGAAAGGGAGAAGGAATGGAGCACTGAATTTAAATGGTAAAATATTATTCTATCCACAGCTGAGGTAAATTCTGAAGAAACACTGGCCAAGTTATTTACAGTTCAATTAATACTTTTTTTCAGTAGACAGCTATGTTGTTAAGAGTGAAAGCATTGCAGTACCTAATTCTGTACCTAATTCTGGCAGTCTAAGTTTTTGTCTAACATAGAAACTTTATATAACCATAGAGCCTCAAAAATAAATGTCTTTTAAAGGTAAATACTGCAAAATACAAGCAAAAATAAAAGCCTCAAAGCTGCATTATGTAGTCATAACAGAAGGAAAAAAACCTGTTATTGTGCTCAATGCAGATTTATGTTCCCATCCTGAAATCAAAGATTAGAGATAAATTCTAACTTCAGTTAGACAACCCCATAACCAGGTCAAGCTTCCATTAATTCCTGTTATATGCTGTCCTGATTTATGTAATCCCAATTCATGACTCCAGTGGACATGTGGTCAAAAAGCCCAGTGTGTCTGTTTTGATTTATGGTTTTAAGGCTACTAATTCACTACAAATGCAACATGACACATCATGCAGCAGTTAAGTAAAATCCTTTCATAAAGAATGAGAAATGACTCAGCTTTGCAAGGACAGAATTGTCAGTTTGCTAAAAAAAAAAAATGGGAGGCTAAAGAAGCCAATTCCAACTTTTCACAGTGCCTCTTTCTCTGCCTCTTCTGAAATTCTGATTCCAGTATTACCTTGTTTTTCACCACCTGTTTTTCCCTGGAATATTTTATCAGTGCTTTTATTTTCTTTCTCAGATCTTTTGAAATTCAGAACCCCTCCCCAATTACTTTCCTCATCTACAAAAGTAAGAGTGGACATACACCACTTCAGGAACAAGTACTGCCTAAAAAGCAGGATGGTAACAGCACATACCTCTAGGAATCCATTCCTAACACATTTCATGCAGCCTGATTCCAGAGACACTAGAATATCCTAAATTTTTCTAAAGATTTCTTCTAGTGATCTTCTTAAACAACAGGGAAACTAATTTTCTGTTATTTTCTCTATCACCATAGTCATCAAAAGATAGCTCAGGTCTTCTGCTACAGCCTTTAAGCAGACATGGTGGCAGAAGGGCCTTCCCATTTTCTTATGCTCAACAAACACAGGGAAAAAACAAATCCAGTAAAATGCTCAACTAAAGTCTGCTACTATTAAGATTATTTCACAAATTTGCTCTGCTACATGACCTCTAATTTCCCCTGTTGCTTAGGTCAGGTCTCTGTGAAATGTAACTCAGGGCACTGTCCAAGTTCAGTAAGAGATTTGCAGGAGCTGAGTAACCTCCGCAGGCAGGGCTGTGCAACTCCCAGAAATGACATATTGAAATGACTTTTTTTGCATAAATTAGACACGTGCTGTATCACACTGGGCTACAGCTAAGAGTAAAATAAAACAAACAAACAAACAAACCCCAGCCAAAGCACCCTATTTGCTCAGGCAGGTAGCTCTTTTTTCCCCACAGATTTTACATGCTGGACATCAGGATGAGAACTAATGCCCTGTGGAGACATGAGGTGGCCAGTAGGTATTTGAAAGCATGCCCTTGCTTGCTAGGCTGTGTGCAAATGGATGTATACTCACGTTCCTCCCTGCTGTGTTGAGGATGTCTCCTGTGAACACTGGCAAGTGAATCACCTTCAGCTTTTTCAGCTTTCTGGACTTGGCTGCGGTTGGACCACAAAACGCTACTGCAGCAGAAGGTAGCACCGAGTCTGAAATCCGTGGATTCTCTTGGTTCCAGCAGAGTCTGTGAGCAGCTTGATATGCCTCCAGATTTCCCATCTATCCATTTTGCAGAGTATCTAGGTACTGGGGAGTCAAACTGTGGGAGTAATTTTCTATCAGTCTGATGTCTGAAGCTAAAAAGCTGGTGTTGGGATGGTTTTGAGCTTTCAGAATCAGAGTCTAAATCCTTGTTTTGTGCGTATTGTATGATCCGGTTAATTTTTTTGCTCAAGATATTTTTAACTTCTGCATAAGTACTTTTAGAGAGCTTTGATCGTGGACAGTCCTGATTTGCTATTAAGTGGAATTTTTCAAAGCAGTCTCTGTGCCCCCTTAAAGATCTTGTATGTAGAAGATCTGACTTTGGTACTCCTGTAAAGACACAACAGAAAGAAGTTCACTTACTGCTAATTTTTCAAAATCTTTACTCACAAGCAACCAAGAAAACAAAAACTTTAGTGATGCTTTCCTACTAACAGTCTGAAGCAAACAAGGGTACCTCACAGTCCAAAATTTGTGAAGTTTCCCTCGGGCTTGAGTCCTTGTCACGCAAAGTGTTTTGCACACCATAATCTCTAGAGCAGGACTTCAGCATGCACCTCTTGCACAGTGACAGAGATGAAGCAAACTGACAACTCCACACATGCTGCATCACCCCTACACACAAGTGTATAAGCTGCAGAAGTAAAATAAATCCAACTGTATATCAGCAAGTTCTATAGAACGATCCTGAAGAGCATTTTGACAGCACTCATACAGGCACCCATCTTTTATGCATAATGTTATGAGCCATCTGCTCAAATACAGCAGAGTGCAGACTTGTCTCATTCAAGTGGTCAAACGTAACTCAGATTTCAGTCAGAGTTTATTATTTTGCACTGGTACAAGCCTGCAGCCTAACTAGGGAAGCACACTCTAATACTGGAAATGTTTGCCAGCATTAAAGTGTCCTGAAATTCATTTGAGGTGTGCTGGTTTTGGCTGGGATAGAATTAGTATTTATCACAGTGCAATATGGGGCTGTGTTTTGGATTTGTGCTGCAGTGTTTTCATTATCACTGAGCAGGGCTTACACACAGTCAAGGCCCTTTCTGCCTCTCTTACTACCCCAAAAGCAAGTGGGCTGGGGCATGCAAGGAGCTGGGAAAGGACACAGCTGGAACAGCTGATCCCAACAGACCCAAGGGATATTCCACACCATATTGCATCATGCTCAGTGTATAAAGCTGGGGGAAGAAGGTGGAAGGAAGGAATGTTTGGAGTGATGGTGTTTGTCATCCCAAGTCACCGTTACGCATGACAGAGCCCCGGTCTCCTGGGGATGGCTGAACATCTGCCCAACCATGGGAAGCAGTGAATGAACTCCTTATTTTGCTCTGCTTGTATGGGCAGATTTTGCTCTCCCTTGGAAACTGTCTCTGTTGCAATCCACAAGCTGAAATTCTCTCCCCATCCCACTGGGGTTAAACCATGACATCACACAAGATGGATGTTTATTCTCCTCTTTGCTCATCCTCCCTCAGAGACTGTTCAAATAGCTACATCAGGTAACTTAAACCTCTAAGTAACTGCTAGTGATTGACAGGTTAAAAAGGAACACAATCTGTGAAATTCTGCAGTTGGTGAGTGAACACAGATGGTATGAGAAATGACTATTCCAGAAAGTTAATAGTGCCCCAGTACAAAATTACTTGCTGCAACTTCAGTGGATATTTACTTTTCTTCAGATTCACCTACACAGTAGATTCAGAATCCAAATCCAGAGTAATGAACAGTTTGTCATTTATCTCAGTACCTCATATACTAGTTGAGAGATTCCCAATACAATGAAAACTAATTCTGTGTAATAAGTTTGTCACTGCAAATAATAATATACCTGTGAACCAGAGGCTGAAAGTGCTTAATGCTGAAGTATTTAAACCAACAAACAATATAACTGGATCTCTGAATCTAGGCAACATGAACCAACCTGCAGCCACCCTATCTTTTAGCCCTTAAAAGTGACTAAAATAAAAAACATGAAATGCAACAGGTAACAAAATCTGGTAACAGACATCTGCAGAGGATTAGAAAAAAGCTACATGTTACAACACGCCTCAGTTCTATCTTATTTACCCTCTTAAATTCTTGTGTTAAAGTGTAATCTCACCCCCCCAAACAATTATCAAGTGATACAATGTTGTTGGTTGTTTTTTTTTTAAATTATGGGATCCCAAAAAATCCCACACTACTCTCCAAACTAATTTGAAAAGGTAAAAATTTAAATGTGAAACTGTGAAAACGAATGCAAGCACTTCGTTTTGGTTATCTCACTTGCTGGTGACTGCTGCTTGAAGTTGGCAAGTTCAAACATCAAGAGTAGCCGTTATAAATTGTTGATTTTCCACTTTTTGGGCAGCGCTGAAATTTAAGTGCATTATTTTCTGGCTGAGTTTCTGTGAGTGCACACAATTTATGGGGTAAAACGTCTAAAAAACTGGAAAATAAAAGAAAACAGCAGTGGAACTTATTTTGTTCTTAGCAGGAGGGGAAAAAAGGTAAAGTCATGAAAACAGATGTTCCTTCTGTTCATGAGGTAACTATCAGAAGATACAAAACTCACATACTAACCAGAGGCACCTTCTAAGAAGGAAGCTCTGGAGTAAAGTACACTGCGCTTCTTTTCAGTGGGCAGTCAAGATTCTCACTCCAAAACTCAAAATACTTTTCAGCCTCTTTCAGCAAACAGATATTCACCAACTTTTCTTAAGCTCTGCAGTGCTCTGCCTACTTGAAATGCTATTTTACCTCCCTATCTTTACAGAGACTTAAAAAACCCCAACAAACATTTCAGCTGAAAACAAGAAAGACAAGCCATTTGTTTTCATGACTTATCAGCACTATTTAAATAGAGCAAGCCTCCTTAACTCAAGTAGCATGATGGAAACCTTAAATCTTTAAGCCATCAAGGGAAAGCAAATACTGTCAAGAGAAATTATAAGGCAAATATATTCACAACACTACAAACCTAGAAAACCAAAGTGATTTGTTCAATGTTATTTGTTTTACCCAAGTGATTCTTCAACATTCTACTTTGCTGCTGCTCATAATGCTTTCTTTTACTTACAGAAAATAATCGATGGGCTGAAAAACACATTTTGCACAATTTTTCCTACAATAATTCTCAGGAAGCCACCAAACAAACACATCCGTACAACAAATGACAGAATACTGACAGTATCACTAAAAAAAAGAAATTCCTTTGAGACTGCTTCATTATTTCAATGAGAATAAATGTTACTTGTCCAGTAGGAGAGGAGTGTGAGACCACACAAAATAGCCAACATACAAATTGTTACACAAAAAAAAGAGTGCAGCACGACTTCATGAAGCCCCAACTGAATTATGCCCAAGTCTTAAGCTCAAGATTATTCAAGTCCTTCCTTCTGATGAATTTATCTTTTAAGAGTTCTGACCATTGCTAACTTCCCCATTCTAGAGTCATGCTGCTCAAAGAGTTTTATCTGAACTCAGTAATAGAGTGCCTGAAATGAGCAATTATTACAGAAGAAAAAACTCATGCTACTTCAAGAGTTTAAGCTTTGCTATTTATATGCCACACGTTGGCCACAGTGTCCCTGTTTCTGAGCACAGGGCAGGTTATTGCAAAACATTTCCAGTATACAAGATCAGAATTTACATCCTACCCCTTCTCTTACTCCACTGCAAAAACCCCCAAAGGTGCCTTACTAAGCAATCTTGAATAAAGTAAGGAACTGAAAATGTGCAAAACTAACCAGTTTTGTAGAGAACTGCTAACAGACCTGCTTCAGCTTTTACATAACTGGCTTGGATTTTTACTGTAACAATCACACACAAAACTAAAACAACCATCAATCTCTCTTTTGTCCTAAGGTGACAATTAGTCCTTTCCTATGCAGAGAACATCAGCCATAACCTTCTGGAAGAGCTGAGCAGGGATAGCAGCTGCTGTGCCAGCACAAACTAGCAATCACATACCAGACCTACAGCAAGTAAGGGTACAGTTATTTGGAACAAATCCTTTTGTTGTGGGCAATACCATCAGCTTTATGAGGCAGAAAAGATGTCCATTTCTTTTCAGGAGGACTTCATACTCCACTCAAATTACTTCATGTTTTCCCCTTCATCACAACTGCAGAAAAAGCTACAATCTGGCATGGACCAAGTGATATATAAAGATGATGCAGTTTTATTGCTTTATTCAACACTATACACCAGGAGATGAATAAAGCATGGCAAGATTTCTGTACAATACAAGAAGCAATACTGTAATTTTGAGAAACAGCTATTGTGAGTTCCGGGGACTTCCACAGGGTTTCTGTTCCATCCCCACATTTCTGTTTGCCAATATCAACCTGAATCTTTCTTACTTTTTGTCTGGTCCTTCAAGTCTGCAATCATAAAACTATCAACTTCTTTTCTCTCTCACATTTGCAGGTGTGTGAACCCTCAAAAAGCAACAAAACCCCCACAACCACATGGAAAAGTATAAAAGTTTAATCTGCAGGGAAAAAAGAAAGAAATATCCCACAAAATTCACTGATACCAGAAGGCCATATCCAACAAACTTAGGACAGCACAGATGCTATTAGGAAACAAGCTCATGCCAGAGATCATTCCTCAAGTGCACATGATCCACAGGCTGATGGCAAATCTCCAGACAAATCATAAAACAATGTAAGTGCTTACAATCCATTATTTGTTTCTGATTCTAGTAACTCATGTGTCATAGATGAAATATGAACATATCACTTCACTCAACAGTATCTTTGTATATTGACTGAAGAACAGGACTTCCTACATAAGCGCCTAATGTTTAGGCAAAAAAAAAGTCAACTGACTATTTCAATTTGTAAGGTATGCAAGGCAGGCAGTCAAAATGATTCCTAATCCACTCCTATAAAGTAATTTTGTAAATGCATGATTAGCAATCAGGTAGTTTAATACACATTTTTGCAACTTCCATTAATTTGTAACTATAAAGTAGCTGAGAGCAGGGAGAATATTTACCAGATAACCAGGTGAGCAATCACATCTCAACAAATTCCACCCCATTTTAAAGCATTTGTACTTGAAAGTAAATGAGTTTCCATCATATTAAAGTTTCTTTGCTTTCTGGTTTTTTTTTTTTGAGGGTAAGAAACCTAGAAGACTTTATTTCTGCCTTTGCAACTGATTCACTGAGAACTATGTATAACTCTTCTTCATTATAAAGACACAGAACTTAAATTGATAAACATAAATTGATATGTTTGCTCATGTTTATATAAAGCTGACTAGAATAGTTGTCTAATTTGGAGATTATAGTAGTAATCAACAAGTCAAATTCAAAAGGAAAGTTCTTGAATATCAAGATTATTCCACATCCCTTCACAAATGTTTCCACAGAAAAAAATAAATCAGTGATCATTAGCCTACTTGTTTATCTTCAACAGGTTTTTTTTTTCATTTGTTTGCTATTCTCTTTAAAAAAAACCCCAAACAACCAAACTTCTTATTTGGTCTTTTGGATCCATCAGCTGGAAATAATGTTAAAGAAAGCCTGCATTCCCTTCTTAGCAATTTCTAATGTAATGCTGTAAACAAATTGCTTTTTGCAATGGTGAATAGCAGCTGAAGTGGAAGATCCCCCCTAGATCTAAGATGAACTAGAATTAACAAGAATACTTGTAGACACATGAATAGTCAATGATAAGTTTGTACTATGCCATTGGTTACTTAAAGCCCTTTTAAAGAATTTACAAGTACTTATGGGAAAGATTTATACCTGACTCCAGTTTGAGTTAGCTGTGGAGACCTGCTTTCACAGCCAGTGAAGAAATGCTTCTCAGGCACAGTTGACCTCTGAAACAGTGAACTCCAGAGAGATTTGTGACAGACAACTCTGCTCTTCTTTAATCCTAGAATAAGCAAGAGCCCTTGCTTGTGGCTGCCCACTTTGTGAGCCCTGGTCTTCACTCTGAGTTCTGAGATGTTCCAGCTGCTGCTCCCCTCAGCAGTCCACCTCAGGAGCACTCTGTAAACAGGGATGTTCAGCCAGCTCATGGAACAGCTCCCGCACATCTGTGAGTGTCCACTAGGAACACAAAGATCAGATGAGCTCCAGTGTGGTTTACCTCGTGTGCAGGGCCAGGACCTGCAGCAGACAGAAAGGCTTCACAAGACATTAAATGTTCATGTCTACCTGTTTTAAGACACTGCTGCATAAGCTGTTTACCAAGAGTGCTGAAAGAGGGGTGCTCCCAGAAATGCAGATCCCAAGACCTGTTCAAAATGCATGAAACACAAGCAGCCCATGATAACCTAAGATAACAAGTTACCACACATCTAAATGAACAGGATGGGGAAAATTGACGTTCTCCAGCCATACAATTCTGCCAACACTGAAAAGCAGGACCATTAGAGATATGTATCTGCAGTACATCTGCCTGACAAGATGTAAAGCCAATTGCTATTTTTAAGGGTTTATATGCAATCTCATTTGAGAGTTAAATCTTATATTAGACTGGCTAGAAGGAAAATGCCAGTGCCATTCATTAACTGCTAAAACCCAACACTTTGTAAAGACTAGATATTATCTTGTTCATAAATTAAAGTTCTGTCCTTGCTTTCATATGATAATGCCAGTACTTTCCATACATCAAGTGTGCACACAAATCACCTCCCACTTCATTTCTTTCAGCTCATTTGTATTTTAGCACAGAGCAAAGATATCAGAACAGATATCCTGCTGGCCCCTTAAACATATTTTCAAGAATCATGTTCCTTATAAACTACTTTACTAAGAAGAGTTTGCCACTGTATTAAACAAAGCAATGCATTCTGATGAAAACACTATAGAAAATATGTCACATACTTTGTAGGAAAAAACAGTTAAATAGACCCAGAAGAAAATGGAAGTCATAAGCCGGTATTTCTGTAGTCTGGATGATGCCAGGTAACATAAATACTCAATTATCTTGTTTGCATGGACAAGCCTCCCAAATGTACACATTAAGAATGCAAAAATGTACTTATTGAACCAGCTCCACAGCATGACATTACTCAGTGGTATTTGTACAGCAGAGTAAGAATAGCATTTCAAATCATGTTCAGATTTGAATTTGTAGTTAAGAGCTTTAGTGGAAACTGCAGCTAATTTCACATGTCCATTCAAGTTTGCAGAAATGAGTCATACCTCTGGCCTGCAAATGCTACCTTGAAACAAGTTCTTATCCATCTAGTCTAAAGGGCAAGGATGGAACTTTTTAGCTTTTATTGCCAGAATTTTACTGTTTATTGTTTCATTAATACTGAAAAAATAAGAATGTGTAATATTCTGGAACAGAATTAAATCAAACAGCGATTTCCACTTCTTTCAACTATACCTTACAACACATTTTATTTCAGTGAGATATTCTTCTGTAGGGTGTAAAAAGGAAAAAAAATTGTAATTGAAAACTGAGTGCTTACAGTTTGCAACAACTAAACCTATCCCCTCCTTTTTTTTTTTTTTTTTGAACACAGAATGAGGATACTATACAAGATTTCATAGACCTTAACAGGAAAAAAGCTATGTGGTAAGACAGACTTACTTATAACATCCTTGTCTCAGCCTGGAGACTGAAATGCACTAACCTGATGCTGAAATTGCCTCAAAAGCTGACTCTATAAGCCCTTTAAAGTACTATGGAAACCCAACTACTTCAACATAAATCAAGGGAATGGATGCCCAGTATTTACACTGTCTCTTACATTACAGGACCTGGGATGGGAACTGTCATTTGCTATTCAGCTGTTCAGCTCTAAACAGAATTGGAAATGAGCCAGTTTGTTTGTTAGCCAGCATTCTCCAAGATGTTATTGCAGTTAGCAGCACTGGACAAACAAAAGAGTAAAAATCACCTCAATCACATTTTCCACATCTATTACCATTTGTCTCCATCACAACCCTCAAATGTGAGGAAACATAGGTTTTTAAATCTGCACTAAGAAATACCAGCATAAACCCAGTTAAAGACAGATACACTATGTAAAGTAATGTAAAGGTAAGTAATAATTATTACAGAATTCCAAGTTTTATGTTCAAACAAAAACGTTCAAGTATTAAGATCTTGAAGATGGGATTTCCATAGGCGTCCAGAGGATCTGAGGACACAGCTGCTGTGTGCAGTGCCTTCCTATGGGAAGAAACCTGAACACCTCTAAGCAGCACCACAGGCAGGACCCTCTGGCTGCTGCTGTGTGAGGGGTGAGACACGGGATACATGGTCACACAGAGCCACAGACTGGTTTGGGTTGGAAGGGACCTTAAAGATCATCTCATTCTAACCCCCTGCCATGGGCAGGGACACCTTCTACTACACCAGATTGCTCAGAGCTCCATCTCACCTGTCCTTAAACACTTCTAGGGATGGAGCATCCACAACTTGGAAATGCTACAACTGGAGTTTCAAAACACCATATGCAGGCAGAGGATTTTGTTTTGTTGATGTATACATTTACAGATAGTTTTTATACATACACAAGCATGTATTTGAGTTTTCATGCACTTCTCCCCACCCTTGAAGTATCACTGCAGATTTGTTGTTAGTACTGTATTTCTGCTAGCAGGGTTAATAATTTTCTCATATTCTAATGAAATTAAAAAGAAGAACTTTGTTTCAACTAACACACAACACGGGATTTCCTGGCTTATGCAAACTAGTCACATATGAATTTAAAACATTTCCTGTTTCAATCCACTGATTACTGCTGTGACACCTACTCAGAAAAGCAAACAATGCACGATCTCTGATGTTTGCTTCATCTGCACAAGGCAAACAAAAGCCAACATCAGACTCCAGGAGATCCTCCCCACCAGGGTATTCTAAACCCCATGCAGAACTTTGAAAACACTGTCCACAATCTGCTTCATTTTTCAAAATATTTAGTATTTCACAGGTAAGTACTTTGTGTATTTTAAACTTGAAGAAGCACATTAATATTCTGTTGTGTTATAACATCTGGCTGTGAACCTTCAGATACAAAAGCTAGTTTGGCAACAGAAGTATTTACATGTAGTTCAGTCCACTCAGCTTCCCCGAGTGTGAATCCTCAAACTAAGTGAGCCGGGTGAGCCAGTACAACAGGAAAAAAATACTCCTCTTTCCAGAGACAACACCGCTACCACCCATTTTAGACTGAAGAACAGAACTACTAAACTATCCTGAGCATGTTGCTCTTTCCTTGGTCAAGAAAGACTGATGACATTTAACAGGGTTAAGTTTAAACCTGCATATTGGCTTTAATTATTCCAATGTCCATGTTCTCCTTTTTTCTGCCCTTGTTACCACTCTTTCAGTCGACTTCAGAGAAATAGATCCTATAATCCACATGTATCACTCCCAAATAAATTCTGGGACAGACACCACAGCTCATCTCCCAGTTACACTCAGACCAGCAGTTTCTGTGAATTAACTAAACTTATAAGAAGCATAATCACAGTTTAGGCTAAGATATCATTTTATTTCACTAAAATACTGAAAATATACTATTAGAAAAATCATGATGGAGACCTGTTATCTGATAAAAACCAAAGGTTTTATGACAAAGTAACTGACTTCCTTATTCAGAAATTCAACAGTTACTTAATAAAGACAGACCACAGATTAAGCTTTCTGTATAGCAGTATTCTCTATAAAGGACTATAAGAGAAATTCAATTTCCCCCCCAGTTATGGAATGTCACCAAGATACTGTCCAAACATAAAAGGTTACAAATAAATGTTCCAATGTCAGGAAAGGAAGGGCTGAGCCCTGTCACAACACCAATCCAGAAACCAGTCATTATTAGAGATGGGGATGGTCTCCAAGTCCCTGATTTCTAATTCCTCCTCTTACTGACCCAAGCCAATCAACAACATCACCACTGAGACACAGGCAAACCTGTGTCAGCTGCAAACCTTGTTAGATGCCAGGAGATGCAAAGATTCGCCATCACTAGATTACACTGTAATTAAGTGCAGCTAAATAAACTATACTTCTGCAGTATTTTCTTCATAGACACTTGAGAAAGTCTGTTTCAAGGTGTGTTCAGCTGCATCAGTTCCCAGCACATGGATGTGCCATGTTCAGGTTTAAGCAGGCAGATGCTGCTGGCATGAGGGGAAACAGAATTGTCATCATCAGTTTTGCTAAAGCATTACAGTATGACGCCCTGCTAAAAAAAGAAAGCTCGGAAGCCTACTTCCAGAATTTCATACCTAGACTCACAAATCAGAAGTATTTAGGTCAGAAAAGACCTTTAAGATCATTGAGTCCAACTGCAAACCTGACTGTCAAGCCCACTGCTTGGCCTTGCACATCCATCTGTAACGCTCTTTCCTATCCTGACCCAGCTCCTGCCACAGACTGCATGGTCAGGAAAGACGGAAGAGGTGCCATACATTCCAATTAATTCAGACAGCACTTAACACATGGAAGTTAACAGGGTGCTGCAAACAGTGGGAGTACTCAAGCATCCTGCAAGATGCTGAGCTGTGACTAATAGCCTGCCTGCTCTCCAACAGCATCTATTTCCTGCTTCTCCGAGGGAGCAGTTCCACATGCACATCAACACCAAAAATGAGCAAGCCTGTCTTAGCTGTTGCATGAGTATCTTTTTAGAATTGCCTAGTGCACTTCCTGAAATACTTAAGTATATGTATGGGTTTTAATTGCTGACAGTTCTAAAGATGATGCTAAATAAAAAGACAAACTACCAGCGAGATCGACACTCATTTTTAAGTGTGGGATAACACGTCTACAAGAGTTGATGCAACTTGCCGATTCTGTTCAACAAGTTTTAATGCATTTGAACTCCATTAAAACATAACCAAGAGGTCAGTATGAAAACATCCAGAATAGCATTGTGCTTTAGCGAACTACCCAGTTCATGCTGTACCCAAGGCTGCCAAAGGACCTATTTTAGATGCATAAAAATTAACCTTTGTCATAAAAAAATACAGGAATGTAGAGATATGTCAAAAGTAGGAAAAGCGTGACCACAGGTATGGTAAAGAGCTGACTCATGCAGTAGTTCAGCTAAAAAACCTTATAATGACTCTATATAAAAAGTCTCTGACACAGCCTCTGCGACCTTTAAGCCTCCCCTCCCTATGAGTAGTAAAAGCACATCTTTTCAAAGTGGCACACAAAAGACAGACTAACAGAAACTGAAGCATTTTGATGCTAACATGATCAAAGATATGTATACTTTTATTATGCAAAATAATAAAATTGCAATGGCCTGTGTAACTTCAGGGGAGCTTTTATCACTATTCTATTCCAGGCAGCCTCCTTTTAAAATTAACTGTAAATTTAGAAGATTATGCAAGCTTTGCACAGATTAAGTCTTTCCTACTATCAAGGCTATTTAGAGCAAAAAATCCCAAACCTATTCCACTTAAAACACATGATCACTTTGTAAAGTCACAGCCATAACAAGCAGCTTTGACAAATCCACAGCTTATCTCAAACAACAGAGCACAGCAACCGTCCAGAAATTTTTTCATGTGTTGTATCACTTTCAACACTTCCAAAACAGAACTAGATTAGTAATGTAATGGAAGTAATTAATTCTCATTGTGTCGGTATGTTTTTAAAGCCTAGAGAGAGAAACATCCTCTCTACATATTGAGAAGTTTAAACCTAACATTCTAAAACAACAAGAAAACTCAGACTGACAGGTTGTGTTAGGTTAGACAGCTGCTCTTGAGTTTTAACAAAAAGTGCAAGTACACAGGCATGTCTCTTCTAAACAAAAGCAAAAAACATGGCAATTACTTCTAAAGTATCAAAGTATTGTTCAGATTAAAATACACTGCCTTTATTAGCAACAAAAGTCTACTATCTGTTATCAAGAAATGGTAACATAAATGATGGGACTACTCACATAACACTGTTGAGATCTTCACATTCAATCACCTCATAGCAACACAAACTACTCTGGGTAGTTATATCTACATATAATTGCTGAAGACCACTCTATGTAAGTGGAAGAACTTACTTTGTTGCTTCAAAGCCAAGCAATTTGACTTTAAAACGGTACAAAGATAATCTACTGCTCATTCATGCATGAAGAAAATCAACAAGACGGGGAAATTCTTTACCAAAACAGGTTTAAAATTTTAAAAATACTATTCTGGAGGCCAAAATAGGTTTACAAGATTAGGCTTTTAAAAGATGGCCAAAATTCCTACTTTATAATTTGCAGACTTCAGGAAGCTTTGATCATGAACCCTGTTTTATCATATTACACATACAAACATTTTAGGAAAACAAAAAGAAATAATCCCCCTGAGCAGATCTAGTGAAAGCAAAGTGATCTGCTTCCAAAAACCCGAATATTAGGCTATAAAATTTGCAATTTAAGCTTGCTTTATACATAGACCCCCTCTAGTTATTGAGCAAACCCGCTGAATAAAGGCAGAACGGGATTCAGATCCCGAGTTCAATATCTGAGGTCTAATGCCAAAAGGTGGAATAAACACCAAGGCATTTCAGAGGCTCTGGAAAGGAGAGAGGAGGGCGTCACCTTCACGTCTGGAGGAGCAGCACCCACCTTTACAGGAAACGAGCTAGAAAACAAACTGGTTTAAAACTTTCTACAGACAGACGTTTCCAAACCCGCGACTCGATGGAAGCTTTCAGAGTAGCCGGCTGTGCCTTCAGCCCCCGGCCGGGCTGGCCCAGGACGGCCCCTGCTCCCAACCTCACCTTCGATGTTCAGCTCGAAACAGACGTGGCAGAAGGAGAGCGTTTCCTTCTCGGTGCCCAGCTTGCAGACGCTGCAGATGTTGTCATCGTCCAAGTCGATGCTCACGAACTGCTCCTCGTTCATAGTGCTCTGGGGAGGGGGACGGCGGCGACAAGGGACGGGAAGGTTATTGCTCCGCGTCCGCACAGGGGGAGGGCAGGGGCGGAACGAGGGCGGGAGCGTCCCGGCAAAGTTTTCCCTTTAGAGAAACTGAGGCCAGGCCGCACAGCGGGGCCGCCACGGACCGAGACTTTCTCCTTTCCTTGCCCGAAGGCTGCCCCGTCCCATCCCGCCCTGCTCCCCAGCAACTCCATCACCAGCTCCACCATCGCTGCCCATTCCATCCCTCCCTCTCTCAGCGCGCCAGAGGTGCGGACGCCCCACCACCGCCCGTACCGCAATATCGGCTCTGCCCGATCCCCTACCGCTAATGCGATCCCGAATCCCGTCCCCGCTCACCG